>WBMZ01010393.1:0-23910 GCA_013400975.1 Atrichornis clamosus
TCTTTTAAACTAAGACAAAACTGAAACCACTTTCTGTACATGTGGAAGTCTTGGAAATGATTACTTTAGTCCTGCCCACTGTGGGTGTATTTCTGCAAAGAAGAACCATGAGGATGCATCTTCCAGGATGAGTAGCCCACGTTTCTCATGCCTGTCTACCTATTAAGAAAAGAAGGGTGATGAGGATGAAAAAGCCCTTGAGATAAATCTGGAAAAAAATTTCAAACACAAGGACCACAATCATCCTTCTAAAACATAACAACAAATCCATATGCAGGGATCTCTCTAGAAATAGGGAGCAGCATGTCTGGGAGAGATACAAAAGATCTATGACCTACCCAGAGAAGGTGATAACTACCAAACAGCCTGCTAGAACGAGGCTTCCTAGTATCTATCCCATTGCTTACACTTTCACACTACTAGCTAACAAAGAGTCAAAATCCTTCTCATGGTACGTTGTTCACCAAATAGCCTCCAATAAGTGGGGGTGCTGGAAAGACTGCTAGAGGAAAACACCAATACACAATATTTAGACCAACAAGAATTCTGGAAGGCCTGCAATAGCTGCAGCAAATGGGCACCGACACCAGTGCCATCCTGTGCCACTGTGTCATGCAGATCTTCTGCAGCAAGACCACTTACTAGTAAAGAGTGAACAGGTCACAAACAGCAAAGCTGAGAATAAATCTTTAAAATTAGAAAAGATTATATAATAATACGCTTGAAAAGAGAAGCATCGGAGAATAAAAATTAAAAACAATCAGAAAATCAGAGGAGGGATGACTTGTTTCAGCATTTCAATTAAAACGTAGGCTGCTGACTCTACGGGTGAGTGGGCTTGCTGCAGTGCACAGATTGGTAGTCTGAAGACTGGCTGTACCATCAGTCTCAGAGTAGTGTGATCAGCAGAACAAGGTCCAACTGAAGGCCACTCACCAGTGGTGTACCCCAAGGAGCAATACTGGGGACAATTTCCTTGCTTTGTCTTTAATTACATAGAAGATGGAGAAGAGCATGCCCTCAACATTCACAGACAGTACAAAACTGGGAGGATTATTCAACACACCAGACAGTTACCGCCATCTAGAGATATCTGGGTAGGCTGGAGAAATGAGGAAGAGCCAAGTCCTGCTCCCAGGGAGGAACACCACCATATACCAGTAAACTCTGAGGGCTGACCACTGGGAAAACAACCCTGCAGTGAAGGCCCTGGGGTCCTGGTGGACACCAAGCTGACCACAAGCCAGCAACCTGTCCTTGCAGCAAAGCAGACCAATGGACTTCTGGGCTGCACAAGGCAAAAAGCATTGCAGGCAGATCAAGGGAAGTGATCCTTCTCTGCTCAGCACTGGTGAGGCCACATTTGTTTTGGCATGTTATGGAGTGAGGAACTGAAATGTTAAGGGTTAATGACTCGAACAATCAGCCATTTGCAAAACCAGCAGGTGCTTTTCTGAGGCCAGGTTCACACTGCCCACAAACTGAAAGGGAAGAGAAGAGTTTTTGGATGACAGAATCACCGAATAAACTGAGCTGGAAGAGACGCATAAGGATCGAGTCAAACTCATGGCCCTGCACAGCACTATCCCCAAGAGTCACACCATGTGCCTAAGAGTGTTGTCCAAATGCTTCTTGAGCTCTGTCAGGTTTGGTGCTGTGACCACTTCCCTGGGGAGCCTGTTTCAGTGCCCAACCACTCTCTGAATGAAGAACCTTCCTCTCATATCTAATTTACACCTTCCCTGACACAACTTCAGGCCATTCCCTTGGGGCCTCTCACTGGGCCACAGTGACACCACAGAGAAGAGATCAGTATCTACCCTTTCTCTTCCCCTCACGAGGAAGTTATAGACTGCAATGAGGTCTCCCCTCAGTCTCCTTTTCTCCAGGCTTGACAGACCAAATGACCTCAGCCACTCCTCATATGGCTTTCCCTCAGGGCCCTTCACCACCTTTGTTTCCCTCCTCTGGATGCTCTCTAATAGCTTTACATCTTTCTTATTGTGGTGATGAAAACTGCACACAACATTCAAGGGGAAGCCAACCCAGTGAAGAGCAGAGCAGGACAATCCTCTCCCTTGTCTGGCTGATGATGCTGGGCCTGATGCACCCCAGGACAAGGTTGGATCTCCTGGCTGCCAGGGCACTGCAGTTGCATATTCAGCTTTCCACTGACAGAGGCAAAACCTCTGATCTGCATAAGAACAGCCCAGGTGTAGAAAGGGTGTGCATCAACCACTGGAGGCTACAGGCTGAGTTTTGAGCCAGATAAGGGAGAAGGCTGATAAGAGGCAGACCCTGCAGAGGTGAGACAGTGCCTTTTATCATGCCATTACCATTTCCTCCCTTACACAACCTGTTCAAGTGTAAAACTCTCCCCACCCTAGAGGAGAGGTTTTGGGACATTCACATTCACATGTAGGCCTGACGGTATTCAACCCTTCTGATGGGACATAACTGGCTCAATTATGCAGAGGTGAGAGGGAGCTGTCATGTCTTAGAAAGTCTCATAAACCAACAAAGATCCCTGAAGCCCCCCGAGACTCATTTCCGATGCCTTCTACAAGAGGATTGCATGTGATCCATAGTATTGCATTGTACAGTATACAACTGTCCCCCTCAGGAGAGGTACCTGGCCATTCCCACCCAAACCTGAGTGTATATTAACCCATTGAATTTTGTGTTTCAGGGCCCTCACCCACCACTGATGAATCAAGACTGGGACCATCACTGTGACCAACGAATGTCAAAATGGCAACAATCAAATCTCATGCCTGGATGCATGGGTGGTGATATCCTTCTACTCTTACTCTTTCTTTTTCTTTTTTTTTCTTATACATTTTCTTAAGCATTATTTTTATGCTTTTATATTGCTATATTTCTGCAGATAATAACCAGAACAGCTACATACCTCTCTTCCATTGAAACCAAATTGTTCTGAGATAAACCTGCCATATATATATATATTTATAAATGTCATTTCATATTTAGCGTCATTTCACTCTAATTAGCCCCAAGGGATTTATTATTAACAAGAACCTCAGTTGCTGCACCTTCAGGGATGGGTCATAACATATGGGTTCTTCAGTATATTTAGAAAAGCAAAAACACAGAGCTACAAGTCAAGGAGTAGAGCAAATGACCACAAAGATGATGAAGAGATCATAGCATCTGTCATACAAAAGAGGTGTAAGAAAAGACCTTCTGAAATTTCTCATTTCAACTGAACAGTTTTGTGCACAGAAATGCTAATAGGTTCTGTTAGCAAACACACTGTTCTGTCACTCACCACAACACCCAAAGGCTTGTTCATAAATCATAAGCAGTGGAAGCTATAAACACCATGAACCTCCACTGGGAATCTGCACAATGATTTAAAAATTCGCTCTTATTTGACTTTTGATTGTGTTTCTGAAGCAGCTTGTTCACTTTAAATGTATACGTGATGAAATTGTAGGTAGGTTTAAGGACAGGGTGCAGCAGGATGCTCTACCTGGAGTGGGGTAAAACAACTCAAACAAGAAAAAAGGCTTAACAGAGTATTTACAGACACAGATAAACACATTGACACAGATGGTCTTTGGTCACTGGACAATTGATATGAGTGAAAAAGGATACAGGAGAGATTAGATAAAAACCAGGGATCATTGAAAGACAAGGAAAAGGTATCTGTTATGTACTGGGATTATGTTTAAAGGCTGCATGGCAATGGAGAGAACAAATTCTGAAAGCAACTAATAATATGAGATGAAATAAAGGAAAGAAAATGTAGAATTGTCACTACAGTACCACAATGACCAATTAAAAACAATTAAAAGAATGCAAGGGAAGGACAAAACCTTTTGAATTAAAATTAGAAATTACTTTATCTACAATCTACAATTGCATGTTAAAAAAATCCAAAAATTCATAGTATCACCTCAAGATTGGGACGGTCATAAACAGGAAAGCCCTGATGAAAATGCTGAAGAGTAAGAAGGAGACTCAGGTTAAACAATTGAACCTCTAACTCCTAAAGTGGAAGAGGTTCCAGAATAAAAAATGAGAACTGTAATTAAGACTGAAGTGTCCAGAGGACCTCAAGGATGTCAGAGGAGGAACACAGTCAGTATTGCTGAGGACACCCTGCAATTGGTAAATATACAAGAAAAATATGACTAAAACCCAGGAGTGTCAGAAACAGTATTTGTGGAGAGTGAGTCTCTCGAGGAGAGACAGAATATTACTGTATGGAAGTGAAGCTGACAGATATGGGAGGCTAGGAGTCTTATTAAATCTAGGACATGAGCCTACCAATCAACCCCATTCAACAGCCAGCAGGGTTGCGTATCGGACAGGAGGAATAAATGTTATGTAAAGAAAAGAACCAGCATCCATAGCCACCTTGGCTGCAGAGGCAGCTTGCCTACAGGTGATGCACAGATGCTTAAATATAGACACCCCAATATCCACAGAGGTCAGTCCTAATATATTAAGACCTCTATTGAGAGGAGCCCCGACAATATAAAAAACTTACTAAGTGGGATGATGAGATTAAATTAGAAGAGATATAATGCATAATGAACAGCTACAAGATCCACAAGCCGTATGTGGGCAGGACTCTTGCATGACAAAATAAACCGTGCAAGGGATATGAGCTGGGAAACTCATTCTGCAGAACAAACTCAAGCTACTGAGAGAAGCCCAAAAACTGAAATGCAGAGACCTCCTGAATGCTGGGTAAGGACTTTTAAACAAACCCTATCTGAGATAAAATAAAGATCAAAAACCCCTGTTCTCTTTCAGGAACAGAGAAATGAGCTGTGGAGGACGGCAGTAACTTTAGGTATTATTCATGCAGGTCTCAGGGGACAACCCACTGAAGTAACAGTAGTCTTAGTCAAAGTAGTACAACAAGGGGAAAATGCAAATAACAAAAAGCCTCCACACAAAAAACACCCACCCAACCTTTCTGAGATAACAGAAGCACAAAAGGGAAAAATCCACTAGGCCCTGGGAGAACTTTGAGCCTCACCACACAGTGCATTATGACCTATCAATGGTCTGATAAGGATGGGCCCCATAACCACTTACCAGTAGGGCCTAAAAACCAACCTCTAAATCTTGTAATTGACACAGGAGCCCAAATATCTCTAATCATTCCCACAGATGCTGAAAAATTAAACTTGAGTTTTAAGAAAAAAAGGGTCTGTCTAAAAGGATTTAATGGACAAAGTATTATATGTTACACTGCCAAAGTCTGTTTATGGTTACCTAGGGAAAAACAAATGTCCTCACACATATTTGCAATTGCCGACCATGAAGAAAATGTTTTAGGATACAGTATCTTAAATGAAAAGTTTGGCAATTGCCCAATGGGAATGCTTGGTCATTCAGGCCCGCAAAAACTCCATATAATAAATCTTCTGGAGAAAATAGGAAAATCCATTAAAAATAGCTCCGGTTTTACCTGCTTCTACTGTGGCTAATATCAAGCAGTACTCGATTACCCTGCAGCCAACGAAGGGATAAATGAAGCAATTAGGGATTTAGAACACAGGGAAATTATATTTAGGACCACTGCCACCTGGACTGCATCACCTAGTGCAGCAGGTTTTGTTCCTATTTTCCACTGTTTTTCCAGGCTGGGGAAGGAAAATAGGTGCTGCGGGAGCCCTCCACCATCTTGCCTTTGTTTCCAGGGGTCCATGTGATGTGCAGTGCAGCAATGACCACCATCTTATTTTTGTCACAGGGGCCAGGCAGCATCTCACCTTTCCCTGGGGAAACCACACCAGAGATGCTCTTCAGAGAGCATTTTTGGTTTTTTGGTAGTGAATATCCTTTCTGTGGATAAACCATTCTCTCCTTTGTACAATCTTTTATTAACGTTGTTGTGTTTATTGTGATTTTTCCGTAAATTGTGATTCCAACATATAATGTCTCTCAGTACTTTCTTCTCCACTGTTGAGAGGGTGTGGCTTGAGTGGTCTTCATTTCCACACTGAGTTTTAAAATCAGCACATCTTTTGGCACCCAATATGCAACTCAAGAGATAAGTCAGAATCACAATTTTGATCAACACATTTGTGTATTGGGTACAGAACTCCCTGGGTACCCTGTGGCTCTGTCTGTTCACGTGGGCTTGGTACCCAACCCTGTACCCATTTCAGTATAGGAACTATGTATTTCTTGCGCTGTTTCTTTCCAAAGCAGGGAGAGGGGCCAGACATTCTTTACTCATGTCCACTGTGATGACAATCTACAGCCTTATAACATCAAAGGTAATAGGAATCATGTGGGAGGTGTATTCAATGTTGTTTCCCTGTCCTGGTCCTGGCTGCTACCTCTGGGTATTTATTAATAATTGCACCCAGACTGTGGGGGAACAGGAGAGGATGATTTCTCCCAGCCTTTCACCCTCTCCCCCTTCAGGTCAGCTACAACAACTTTTGAGAATTCTGAATTCCTTCTGGGTGTTAAGGAAAGCATGACCTTGTTGATATGCCTCCTATGTTTCCTCTGTACACTCTACAGTATGTTTAGAGACAAGACAAAGATTTGCAGGGAGGTTGTCAAGAAAGCTGCTCCAGGTGTGGATAATCATGAGTGGCAAGGAATGTGAGAGGACATGGGCAGGCATTTGAAGTACTAATCTATTAGAATGGTTTGGAAGTTCACCCCTGAACAGCTACAGAACCCTGTTAAAGTGATAAAACACATGAAGAAAAACACTGTGGCAGTTCCAGAGAGGTGCAGCTTACTGCAGTATGCTGGGCCCTGGCTACAGCTACCAGACACTGCTTGTTTTGGTACAGCATGGGCAGGAGAAGGAGAACAAATCAGCAGGCACTGGGGCCACTCAAACTGAGCCTGAACCAGAGGGACAGCACAAGCCAGTAGCACTCCTATTCAGAAGAGGAAATCCAAGACCAAATTAGTTCAAGTAGTGAGTGATAAAGTGGAAATAGGACCCTCACAACCAGTAGAAAAGACAGTGCCACAGATAATAGCCCAATCCCTATCCTTGAGTCAGGTGCATAATATGTGGGAAGATTTCAGCTGCCAGAGAAGTGAGTCCATATTGACTTAACTGCTCTGAATCTGGGACGCCATGGCCCATGATATGAACCTAGATGGTAGTGAAGTTAAGCAACTGGGATCCCTGTCCTGGCATGGGGTATTGACCAGGGAATCTGGAGAAGACCAGAACCTCTCAGCCTCTGGAGGCAACTTCTGTCAAGTGTGAGAGAAAGATACCTTTGCAAGTAAAACTTTTCAGTGCACCAAGACAAGTGGAACACCATGGAGCAAGGTATCTGGTGGCTGAGACAATTAGCTGTGCTGGAGATAATTTTTTCAAATATCAAGCAATTCCCTAATAATCCAAACAGCATCCACTGCACATCACAGATGTGGCTGAAATTTGTACTGAACACACCAGAGTCATATGCCAGCCCATTAGTAATGATGGCATGGAAGGAGGGAAAAGACAAAGTGGGCACTTTGGTTGGCAAACTCTGAACACATGACAAAACAATCACTGCACAGTTATGGGCCCACAACTTATTGGTGGAAAAACTGGACAAGGATTTCTGGAATCCAAAAAAGGAAATTAAAGAGAGCCACCAGAAACTTAGAGCAACGAGCTTATAGAGGAAATTGTTCATGCACCACCAGTACAGACCAGAGTTATCTGCTATTAGGAGAAGGTGCTACCCAGCTAGGGAGAGAGGGTACACTCGACAAGTTAATCTGTGGTTTTACCTGCATGAACATGGAGAACACATGAGAAGGTGGGATGGAAAATCCACCTCTGCCCTAGCAGCACAGGTGTATGAATTGAGAGTAGAAACGACTACCACAGAAAACTCTTCAAGGATAAACCTTTCTCCAGCTTCCCATGGCCAAGCCTCTAGGCAAGATAGAAGGGACAATATTATGTCAGATCCCCTGGAAGGGACCTCCAGGTCATATTTACAAGAACTAAGGAAAAAGTACTATGACCAGAACTATAGGGGCCCTACCTCCAGCCAGGGGGAAGAAAGGAACAATTGGATCTATTGGACTGTGCAGATCTGATGGCCTGGTACATCAGACCCACAAGAATGTAAGGCTATAAATGACACTGGCACACAATCTACCCTGATGCCATCAAGCTATGCAGGAGCAGAATCCAACTCCATTCCTGGGGGACAGGTGTATCCCATCAGCTGACTGTACTGGAAGCTGAAGTGAGCTTCAGCAAGAATAAGCAGCAAAAAGACCCCACTGAAACTGGTCCAGTGGCCCCATGTATCCTTGTCATAGATTACTTCAGCAGGGGATATTTCAAAGACCCAAAAGGGCATCACTGGGCTTTCAGGATAGCTGCTCTGGAGACAGAAGAAACTAGGCAGTTGAACACCTTCTTGGTCTCTCAGAGGACTCTTCTGCTGTGGGACTGCTGAGGGTTGAAGAACAATGGGTACCTATCACCACCGCAACAGTTGGCAATACCACACCAAGAGACTCCATGATTCCCATCCATGAGATGACTCATGAACTGGAGATCCAGGGAGTGGCCAGTAAGATTCATTAACCCTTTAATAGGCCTGTATGATCAGTGTGTAATTCTAAAGGAGAGTGAAGATTGGTACTAGGCTATGGCGGCCTATTGTGACCACCATTGCAATTGTCATTGCATTTTTCTCCATTCCTCTGGCATCAGAGTGCAGGCCACAGTTTGCTTTCACCTGGAGGGGCATGCAGAACATTTGGAACCGACTCCCCAGGAGTGGAAACACAGCCCCACTATTTGCCATGGACTGATTCAAACTGCATTGGAAAAGCTGAGGATCCAGAACACTTAGAGTACTTTGATGACATCCTCATATGGGGGAACGCAACAGAGGAAGTTTCTGGGAAAGGGGAGAAGATAACTCAGATCCTCCTGGAAGCTGGTTGCTATAAAACAAGGTAAGATTAAGGGACCTGCCAAGTAAATTCAGTTCCTAGGAATACAATGGCAAGATGGATATCTTCAGATTCCAATGGACATGGTTAACAAAATAGCAACTGTGTCCCCACTGACCAGCAAAAAGGAAACACAGGTGTTCCTATTTGCTGTGGGCTTTTGGAAGATACATATTCCACAGTACAAGCAGATTGCAAGCTCCCTCTCTGTCTTGAGAAAAAGAAGAAAAATGATTTCATGTGGAGTCTTAGACAGCAAGCTTTTGAAAAAATTAAAGAGGAGGTTGGTCATGTAGTAGCCCTTGGGCCACTCAGGACAGGACAAGATGTGCTCTACAGTGCAGTCAGGGAGAATGATCCTTTCTGGAGTTTCTGGTAAAAAGTACCTGGGGAGACTTGAGTGTCACCCCTGGGACTCTGGACTCGGGGATACAAAGGATCAAGGCTTGTTATACCCAAACTAAAAAAAGAGATCCTTATGAAGTGTCAGAAAGTGGCGGGAGAAATGCACAACGACCACCAAAGATGATCAGCAAGTCTCGAGGCCAATCGCTGGGACTTATCATAATTATTATTGCTGATCATCTTTGGTGGTCGTTGTGCATTTCTCCNACCGTTCCGACAATGAAGTGGTTCAAGCTGCTTGAGAATTGATTGGCACCAAAGCACAGCTTCTCCTGGCACCCTGACTGCCGGTGCTGGACTGAATGCTCAAAAGAAAATCCCTTCCACATGTTACGCCACTGATACTAGGTGGAGTAAGTCGATCCCTCTGATGACAGAGCAAGCTCTGACAGGAAATCCTAATTGCCCAGGGATCTTGGAGATCACCACTAATTGGTCTGAAGGTGAAAGTTTCAGACTATAATCAGAAGAGGAAGAAAAACAGGTGACATGTGCTGTGGAGGCCCCACCATATAACCAGCTACCAGAGACTGAAAAGCAGTATGTTCTCTTCACTGACGGTTCCTGCCATATTGTAGGTATACATCAAAAATGAAAAAGCAGCTGTATGGAATCCTACGCGATGAGTCGCAGAAGCTATGGAGGGACAAGATGCATCAAGTCAGGCTGTAGAACCAAAAGCCATCCAGTTGGCTTTAGATATCACTGAGTGAGAAAAATGGTAAACACTCTACCCCTACACCGACTCGTGGATGATAGCAAATGCTCTGTGGGGTGGCCGGAATGATGGAAAAAGACTAACTGGCAGCCCAGAGGTAAACCCATCTGGACTGCTGAATTGTGAAGATAGACAGATAGATAGATAGATAGATAGATAGATAGATAGATAGACAGATAGAGAAGTTGGCTATAAAAGTACATCATGTACGTCATGTAGCAAGAGCTGGACTACTGAAGAGCATCACAGGAACATACAGGTGGATCAGGCTGTATATTGGGTTTGCACGGCCTGGTTTTTGGTAGCGGAGGGGTCTACAGGAGTGGCTTCTGTGAGAAGCTGCTAGAAGCTCTCACCATGTCCAGCAGAGCCAATCCCTGTCTGGCTGCAAAGATTGACATACCTCAGGCCAAGGCTGGGCCAATTAGAAGTAGTGGTAATGCCTCTGTGATAACAGATTTAAGAAGAAAATCAAAATAATACTGATGGCGCAGTTTTAATTTTCACCAGAGCAGAGTGGGGTGAAAACATGTGAGAGGAACAATTCTGCAGACACCAAGGTCAGTGAAGAAGGAGGGGGAGGAGGTGCTCTATGAGCTGGAGCCGAGATTCTCCTGCGGCCCGTGGAGAAGGCCGTGGTGAAGCAGCTGTGCCCCTGCAGCCCATGGAGGCCCACGGGGGTGCAGAGATCCACCTGCAGCCCGTGGAGGAGCCCACGCGGGAGCAGGTGGATACTTGGAAGGAAGCTGTGCTCCTGTGGGAGACCCATGAAGAGGGGCCCTGCTCCAGGCTGCACCCTGTGGAGGAGCGACCCACACCGCAGCAGCTTGAGGGGTGCTGCTGCCCGTGGAGATGGACTCACGTTGCAGCTGTTCACAGGGAGCTGTTGCTCGTGAGATGGACTCACGCTGGAGAAGCTCCTGGAGAACTGTCTCCTGTGGGGAGGGACCCCACAGTTCAACAGGGAAAATTACTCCTCTCCTTGAGCAGCGAGAAGCACCGGGTGATGGACTGACCAAAGCCCCCATTCCCTGTCTCCCTGTGCCATTGGGGTAGGAGGTAGAGCTGTGAGGAGGGAGTGGGGGAGCAAAAGGTGTTTTCTAAGGGCTCATTTTACTTCTCATTATCCTACTCTGTTTCTGTTAGTGTAATAAATTAACTTTCATATCTTTAAGCTTGAGCCTGTTTTGCCTGTGATCTCTCCCTGTCCCTGTCTCTCCTGGGTGCCTGGGGATTGGCCATAAATTGGCTCTGCTGGACATGGTGGAAGCTTCTAGCAGCTTCTCACAGAAGCCACTCCTATAGACCCCAGCCCACCCCGTTACCAAAAACCAGACCGTGCAAACCCAATACATTCCACTCCTAGAAAGCTTGAAGTGTCTCAGGTAGATCTGGGCTGGCAACACATTCTCTTGCTTGGTTCTTGGGAGATGTGGCCTCCACCCAGACCACACTGCCATTGTAGGGAGCGAAAGCCTGCCGGCACCACCACCACCACTGCCACAGCAGAGAGGAAGCCTGCCACAGCTGCAGTCCAGTCTGTAAGTCACTTCTTGATACCTGCTAGCTGCCACCACCAACCGAGGGAGGTGGAGCCATCCCACCATGGTTGGTCATTGTCCAGCCTGGAGCTGCCTCTTTGCAAGCCTTTTTAAAGTTGTTTCGCAACCACTGCTTAGCAAGCCATCTCAGGGTTGTTTTGCATTCACCTCCAATGCCTGAACTGCACCACCCAGCATAGTGGAAGGTTTTATTCTTGTTTTCCAGTTTTTCCAGGCTAGAGGGAGGAAAATGGTCACACTGAGAGCCTTTCACTATCTCGTCTTTGTTTCCTGGGGCCACGTGATGTGCAGTGCAGCAATGACCACCATCTTCTTTTTGTCCCAGGGGGCCAGGACACAATTCACCTTTCCCTGAGAAAACCACACTATGCACTCTATTTTCAGAGCGTTTTCATTTGCGTGATGTTGAATATTTGTGGGTAAACCATACTCTCTTTTGTACAATTTTTTATTAATATCATTGTATTTATTGTGATTTCTTCAGTAAATTATGATTCCAGTTTATAATCTCTCTTTGTACTTTTTCCTCCATCATTGAGAAGGAGTGACTTGAGTGGCCTTAGCTTCCCTGCTGAGTTTTAAGACCAGCACAGACTCTAATGCACAGCTGAGAAATATTAGCCTGAGTGATCACCAAAACAGAATCAGTTCCAAATGGGTATTTCCCACATCTGGTAAACCTGCTGAGATAGATATCATTTTACATTACAGGCCAATAGCTGCTGTTGATTCCATCTTGACAGAAACACCTGGAACACTACAGTAGATAGCAGTATCATTCAATCAGCTTGGAGACAAAGAACCCAAGTAAATGGTCTAAAAACACTAATCACTGTCCATTACAACATGGAAAAAACACCTTGTGTCCTAAAGCGAGTGAAAACTGATGGAGAACATCACTGGTGGGATGACTGCTTTTGGATGGTCTCCACCCTCAAACCAGAATCTGGGTTTTATTAGTGATCATTGTATATATAAAGTGTGGTACCTATTCCAACAAATAAGGATACTAATCATTACAGATCTATATAAACTGAAGTAATAACAATGGGGTTTTTTCCAGAATCAATAGGTAACTCTGTATTATGCTCCATTTAATATTGCTAGCTAAATTCTAACTGATTTTGATAATAATTTTGTATGCAAACATGTAATATATATTAGAGAATAGGTAACACTTTCAAACCACATGAGTTAAGATAAAATAGTAAGACTTTGGAGATTGATGTACCTCAACATGTTTTATGATAATGCACACGTATGCAGTTGATGCTTTTACAGCATGGAGGCAAGTACCTGCATTGCCACTACCTTCATAGGCATAATGGGCAATTTCTATGTTTTGTGTGCAGGTCTTTTTCCCACTGTTTAAAAATACTTTTAACAAATAGTATGGCTGAGGGTACATCTCAGGTGTGTTATGACAGATATTTGGCTATAATATAATCCTAAATTAAGAGAGAAGGAAGAAGGCCCAGAGAATGGCAAAACAGGTGACACTTCTGCTACAAAAAATGCCGTACAGAAAAAAGAGAAGTCTGTGCTAAACTAAAATAGCCTAAATTCATACTGAAGAAACCAAAGGTAGAGGAGTATGAGCAGCTTTATAAAATTGTGTACATCATCTTGTAGAATACATCATGTTTACCATATACACTGTTTATAAACTTTAATCAGTTCTGGAAACACAGCTGTTTCAACAAAAACCTCAGGCAGCAGAAATACCCCATTGACCTAAGATGCCCCTTTGCATCCCTTGACTTTATAAAGGCGGTTATACTTTGACCCTTACTGTAAAGCTGTATTCTTCAATATATCGAAGACATGACCACCATGAAAACACTCCAGTTAAAATTCACGACTCACCTTTCACAATAACCGCAACAAAGAGGATGAAAGCAGGGACACAGCCACTAAACAGAGAGGGACATAAAAACTCTTAGAAGTAATATAAAATTCATATAGTTCCTCTAAATCAATCTGACACCAGATTTTAATCTTTGTATTAAAGTTTTAATACAACATTCTGCGTAATTCTGTGTAATTTTGAGTGCAATTTAGACCACAGAAGGCCATTACAGATAGCACTGTATTGTGCACACTAAAGGAAGGAGACAGTTGAGGTTCTTCCTGTGGGTATGGTAATTTGTCTCTTTTTAGAAGAAAGAGCAGAGGTGCCCACTTTCAGACCAGTGTGGGTTTGTGAATTCTAAGGACATCTGTCTGACATTCAGCTCTTCTGCCTGCAGAGGTGAAGGATGTTAGGTTTCTCATGAAGAAAATAGTAACAATGACATGCTAATATTAACTAATAGGTTAATACTAATTATTAGGTGTCTTGCTATACTCACCTGTTTTATATAGGGAGCCAAAATGTGCCACTCAGGACTGTGTTTTATGGTATCAGGCAGGTACTTCTGGAATTTGCTGTAAACATTCTCAGAAGTCTTTAAGTGCTCCAGTGACTTTAGAAATCTATGTGTACTGTTTAATTGTTTTTACAAAGCTCCTAAACCAGAATCCTTAATCTTTCCACTATCATATTTCAATGAATTTTTAAGAACAGTAAGAACAATGTCTGTGCAAAAACATAAAACTAATCCATTAAAATCTATTTTCTATACTAAGTCTTATTCCTCATTTTAGTAGCTTTCATATTATTTATTTTCAAAGAATATCTCTAAGATTTTCTGGTTTGGTTTTTTGTTTATTTGTTTGTCTGGGTTTTTTTTTTTAATTTGGGTGTGGGGATTTTTTGGTTTGCTTTTTTGTGTGTTTGTTGTTTGGAGGTTTTTTTGTTGGGGGAGTTTTGGGTGGGGTTTTGGTTTGGTTTGGTTGTTTGGGACAGGGGTGGGGGATTTATACATTTTCATCCTGATTTCTTTCAAATAGTCAGGCTGCAGAATTTATTATAAGCTCAGGAGAAAAACTAGACCCAAGAGGTTTCAGTAATTGAACAGAGTGAGAAAAGCCTTGATTTGCTACAATAGCCATTTCCCAGCCTGGAAACCTGAGGAGGAGCTCCTTTTTCTACTCATGCAAAAATACATTCATGAAGAAGCTTTCTTCAGGCTTCTTCTGAAATCTGTGCAGGATTTAGGACGTCTTTAAAAATACAAATATTGAAGGCAGACTGTTGGAGACAGCAATATATCAAATATTTGCTTCAGTGTTTTTCAAAGTATAGTGATTGCAAAGTACAGCATGTTTTCACTCACTGGAACACCGCAGACTTTCCAGGAAGAGAACAGAGATTGCGAATCCTTTTCATCTCCTCTAGTGAAGTAAAGCACCTTGGAAAAATGTAATTTGAATATGCTGTATTTTAGAACCACATTTTAATTTGTTCTTTTAGGTGTGAAAGCATATAATTTGTACAAACACTAAAGTCTCAGGAAGAAATATAAGATGTCTTTTTGCTTAAATGGGTCCAAAGCTTAACACACTAGTAATCATTTTCAAAAGGTCTTTTAAACGTGTAAGTGCATGTACTTGCATCTATTCTTGAAGAGAACTTAGGTCTTATTTATAAAGAAAAGTTTCCTCTGCAGCTTTCATCTGTCCTCATGCTCTAATTAGTCAATTAATTTAGCAAACAAGACTTTAGCTAGCACATACTAAAAGGCCAGCACAGGTAGTTTGTTTCGGACTCACATGACAAGCTTATATTTGCTCTTGCAAATACAAGATTTTGCTCAAGAAATAGATCAAACACAGTAGGACTCTTGCTACAATTAGCAGTTATTACTAGACAAAATAAGATTTAAGCTACCTGCAGCACACAGGAATTTCCTTCGGCATGGAGGCTGAATTTAGACCTTGCACATTAAAGTGCATTGCGACTTCTTGGGGAGGTCCCCCCAGATCCTCCAGATCTGCCATCTATCCTGGAGGGTACCTGCTCTCGACTGCTACTACTGCTGCTCTTGTGAAGTAAAGATACAAGCACAGACCTTCTCACTTGCCCTGAAGACTGACCTGTCTCTGCAACCCAGCTACTCCTCTACCCAATTCTTTTGGCAGTGTCAGAACTCACTAAGCCTTTGGCTTTCAGAGTCATTTGGAAAGTGCAGGATGTGGCTGCAATGACAGGAACTGCCTTTCCTAACACCATCAACCACAAGGACAGAGACCTTGGATCGTCTACAGGGACTCCAGTCCTACAGCTCTACCCCACAGATCCTGCCCCAAGGACCAGCCAAGAGGACCACCAGCCCCAGCTCCTTCTACAGGAGCTGTGCAGGGCCAGGAAGACAGTTGCCCACAGCCTGACCCTTTCTCTCTGTTTTTAGATGTCTCCTCAAACTTAAATTTCTGTTCTAGGAGAGGAGACTGGAAGTCAGGATTACCTTCTGAAAGGCATGCTACTCTATCTATGAATACCAGGATCATGCTTTCTCACTTGCACTGTATTTCCCCAAAACTTTAAGCCTGAGCTGTACAGAATAAGATTGATTTTATTTAAACTGGCACAAGAATGATATTATTGAGAAGACAGATTAGATAGATAGATGGATAGATAGGTCTATATATAAAGACAGAGGCACTTCTCACTAGACCAGGTTGCTCAAAGCCCCATCCAACCTGGCCTTGATATTGCCAGGGATGGGGCAGCCGCAGCTTCTCTGGGCAACCCGCTCTAGTGCCTTATCAACCTCACAGTCAAGAACTTCTTCCTAGTATCTAATCTAAATCTACCCTTTGTCACTTTAAACCAAATACCTCTTGTTCTTTCACTTCACACCCTTCTTGAAAGCTCCCTTACATTATTTTTCAGTACCTAAATGTTCTACAAGTTCTCCCTAGAGCCTTCTCTTCTCTAGGCTGAACAACTCCAACTCTCTCAGCCTGTCTTCATGCAATATATCTTCATAGAATAATGTAGTGCCACCAAGAATGTGAATTCAAGAATGTGACTGAATTAGTTATGTCCTAATTGCATTTAGCATTCTCACAGAAATCACTTGCCCCCACATGAAAACTGACACTGCTGGGAAGTGTGAGAGAACAGAAATTTTTTTCCCCAAAGAATAAAGAACTAGAACTGTGTAAGAAACCATCAGGTGCCAGAAAGACTTTTAAAAAGTGTGACCTCTTCAGCCAAATCCACTAATGCATATTTCATTGTAAAAAAAGATAATTCAATAAAAATTGGCATGTGTTTCTTAAACTATGATTTTATTTGATTTTCCAGTAAATAAATCTTACACTAAGCATATAATGCAAATACCAATATTTCATATGAGCTATGCTAATTCACGGTAACAATCAGTTGCTAACGGTCCACTAATGTTAATTTGACCAAGCCCATAGCACTACTACCACCTCTCTATTCCTTAAGGCATAAAAGAGGCACATTTGATTTCCTAGAATTTTCCTATTATTTAAAAATCAAATTGATTTTCCTTGTCCTCTTTCTATTCACACAAAAAGCCATTTCTTTGAAGAGTTATTCCCAATACCTGGACAAAAAACGTAAGTGTGCATCTCCAGCTATTATACAATGTGAAACTTGCAGTATTTTTTGTCAGCCCAATGTGATGGAGAAGTAAGAAGACAACAAAAGGTAAGGTGTTGACAGATCATACTCACTCCTTTTACCTAAAGCTTATACTGGCCAGTCATGCAAAAATCACCTGTCTTAGTGTGACCAATAGTTATTGAAATACACAAGGAAAAGCACACACTAACACTCTTGAGCTCCTATTTATATATCTAGGTAAAACCACAGTGACAGTACTTGCAAAATATTCTTCTGTAAAAAACAAAAAATAAAGGCTTTGCCACCTCTGTACGTTCTTCTAGTAATACCAATTTATTTGAAAAAAAACCCTGTGATGGCAGTGCAGGTATACAGCAGTAAAACACTGCTGAAAGGCACAGTTTGAACACTTCCCACTCAATGCACATTCCTCAAGATAGTTTCACTTAAGCCTCACATCAAAAGGACACCTTATCTAATAAAAAGAGGTAATTAATAAATAGTAGATAATAAATAATAAAAGAAAATTACAAAAACTATCAATTTGAAATACCAAAATAAGTTGTCTACAATCTGTTTTACAGTTTTCAAGAACAATGTACACAAAACCAATATATGTACCTTGCAGTCAACATAAGTAGCATCTTGTAAAACAGAGGCAACAGTTATCTAAATGCTTCCTAAAGAATACACAATCCTAGATACCTTGATACAGCCACTAGTGAGAGTGAAGAGAAAAATCAAGGGAAAGTTATTTTGTCTATATTCCAAATAACACCAGTATTTTCTTGGATGGGAAAGCTGAGTTTATTCCAAAGTTGTGGTGAGGGGAAGGAAAGAGAAGACACTGTCTTGATGGACAGATGACAACAACAACAATAAGCAACCTTAATGACTAATTCCAGCCTTTCATTAGAGTAAAATGAAGTGGATAGTTTGGCATAGGTCAACATTTCCTTCTGTCATGCTTTCAACTTCCTTTCACTAATTGCTGCTCCACTCCCAGCCTTTCAGGCTGTCACTCTCAAGGCTTATATTTTATAGCATAAAACAGGGCTAAAGAAGAAAAAAAAAGTAATCCATAGCATCCATTAACATCCAGCTTTGAAAAAAAGTTCCAGTATCTTTTGCATTTGCAAAATGCCTATCTATACTTGAGAGAACTTTCAAAATCACAGCATAAATGTAGAATGGTTATAAAAGCTTGTACTAGTTTTTAGTTTTGTTTGTTTTTACTCTGAACATTTTCTGGACATCCAGAAATTAGTGCTTTTTTCATACTAACAAACTGAAATTTTGCACTATTCATTAGAACTTTTAATACACGTTGCAAAAGTTTGTTCATTAATTTCTGTACTTTTCATTAAAGTGATAAAATTTTTATGTCCTAAGTGACTAAGCAAAGACTGTCTACATAATACTCTTCAGAAGCACAGTTTAAGAGATGCATCTATATCCAGTGACAATCAACTAATAGGTTTGCATCACTCCCTGACTAAATAGTTCTCAAAGGTGAACAAGTTTTACAGAATCATCTGAATTGTCCGTATTAAGACCACTCAGAGAATGGGAGAGGGATGGCAAGAAATCCAGAAAATTCGCAGGAGTCTGTTATGAGAAAGATCAGTCTTAGACTGCAATCCTAATAGGTACATACTGGTTTCCCAAATGCTACTCTACAAATTGCTTTTGTCTTCTATTCTTTTGTCTGCAATACAATTAATGATCAATAATAGGAATTTTTAAAGGGAAACATTTTAGTTTGATCTTGTACCATGCTCACAACATGAAGACTTAAAAAAAGTAGGCTAGAATCTATGTAGTTTATCAGCCAAGGACTGAATTTCAAACTCATCTTCAAATATAAATATTGAAACAGTATCATGCAGGGGAAAAAAAAAGCATGGACTAATTCTTCATAATTCTTCATTATACTACTACTATTTTAGGCACTTTTATTTTAACAATAATACTTTAAGATTTCTCATTTCAAATACATACTTATGTGTATGCACACGGTTACATGCAATGTAACACATTTGCAGCAAAGCTGATGTATTTTTCCTGCTTCCTATTTTTATGTACTTTCTGAACAACACTAGCTTTAGGCTTAAATATTAGTATCTATCTCAATACTCACTGTATAGTCATTTCATTTTGACTGTTAAAAAATTCTAAGATGAGAAAAAGACAATTTGGACAATCACTGTTCCTTAGATTTACAGTAACAGAAGCTGAACACATATTTGACAGTTGGCCTCACAGATGGAGAATACACACAGTAGACAAATAAAGTACACTGAATTACTCCACAACTTTATTTTGTATGGATGAAAGGAGCTAACACATGAATAAAGATTAACTGGCTTCATAGAATGTCGAGGTTATGTGGAATCTTAGTCCATTGCAGATACTTTGCATCTTCTTCAAGCAAATGCCCAGCTCTGCATAAAGTTACACATAAGCAGATGCCTCAGTCTGTGTGTGGAGGAAAGAGTCTACTTGACTAAATCTCATATGAAATGAGAGATCGTTGCCCAGATACACTTCACATGGATTTCATTCTGCAGAGTGCTAAGAAACAGCAGTCATCTCAGCCATTAGAAGTGAACACCTCTCACTGATATAACGCATTAGTGAAATCTTATTTTATTACATGGCACTGACTTCTCTTAGGGAATGAAAGTCGTTACCAAAGCTGTCACTGAGATGACTATTTTAGAGGACCATCCAAAAAGAGCCACAGGTTTGGCAAGAAAATATGTCATATATTACAACTATCTAAACTTTCATGATACTTTTCATACTAATGATAAAATTTGTTACAGAGTTTGGAAAGTATAGTAAGCATTTTTTCTTTCACATTCTTATGGCTTATTTCTATTCCCTCCTTTAAAAGTGTAGTATTTTTTCCCCATATGTTAGGAAATGGAGAATAGCTACCCTGAAAACAGATATCTGAAGTGAAAAATAACGAAATAAGATCCATCAGAGAAGGACTGCCTTCTATTAGGCCTCAAAAATCTCATGCCTAAATTAAAATTGTATCTATAAAGAGCAAAGAGAATCACTGAAATGCTATTGCCATGTAACTTAAATCATCAGCATGTTTTGTCAGTTAACACTCAAACATATGTAAGTATATAAAAAGGATGCACAATGGCTGTTGAACTTTTAAAGTTGTTATTCAGGGGTCATTTCTTCATGTGCAGCAAAAATTAAGAATGAAAAAGATGAATGTCAAAAGTATGAAAGCGCACGTCAAGATTTTGGATATCGCTTTACTAGAACAAAAATATGCATATAAAGCCATAAACTTGTACACAAAAAATTGTAGTCTTAAATATCTGAAGCAAAGCAAAGTGTAAATTTAATTTATGCATAGAAATTCTTCAGTGCATATATACATATACACATACTTGCCTGATATTAAACTCATTGAGCAGTACCATACAGTAACCGACCTCGGTGCCCAACTAATCTACTACTCTACCATTGCATTAGATTTGTTAATTTCTTCCATTGCCTAACAGAAACAGAATCATCAGGAAGTTACATCCCAATTTTATCACCAAATAATAGAATTAAACACAATGGGGAGATTGTATTTCTGTGCCTTATTTTTTTCCAACATTAATTAACTTATATCTCAGTAGTTATTAATGTTAAATCATTCACATCTGTAAACTCTCAGCTTTATAATATCACCTCTGTAAGGTGAACTCTGTAAGCCTCTGTAACCTTATGCATTCTCATCTTCACTGTGTGTAGATCAAAACATCACTAAGTATCTCAGATCTTGGCCAAATATCTTCTAGCTAATTTCCTAGCTGCAACTAAGATTGAACATGAATAAAAGTCTTAATATTTTGAATCTGCAACTGCCCAATTCTTGCATATTCTTCTTCTGCATCACTCCTGTTGACAGAAACACTTCCTTGAGTTTTAGAAAAGTTTATTGAAAGAGAGTGAAAAAAGGCATTATTTTGCAGGTTATTCTTGAATCCAACAAGCAGATAACAAGACAAAATAAATTATAAGTGAATGCTACTGACTTTCATAATTGCTTTAAATAACATTTTTTTCCTTCTGTATAAAACTCTGCAAACCATTTTAAATACAGAAAAAAAAGGTAACTTAAACATACATTGTCTTTAAATCAGTACATTGTTTTAGAGAAGTATACAGTGTAGTAAATAATGAAGCAGTGTCTTACATTCAAAATATTCCAGGAAACACACAAAAAAGGTTTCTGTTTGCAATGGTTTTCCATAAATTTCATTATTTTTCTCCGTAATTTTCCTATATACCTATGACAAGAAGGGATGATTAAAATCTCAGTGAAAAATATTACGTGGTTTCTCATACTTGATAGCAAATACTAACTCATATGCACCCAATACTGACAATGCTCTTCAAACTTGTTAACAGCAGAAAATCCTCTCATGAGATAACTATTACATCATTACTATGATTTTCTTTCTACGCACAATGCATTTAATGTGGTTATTTTAAGTCTCTCTGAAAAACCATGAGGAGAGATCACCAGATTTCACAATTGCTGTTTTGCTTCACCCACTCACTTGACCCACGCTGTACTTCCTCCACTCTTCTCAGGACTGATTTCAGAGTCAGTGTCCTGATCTTAGATGTTCCAGCAAAAGCTAGGCCTTGAGCTATTGGGCGAGACACCTAGAGTGCTCCAGTATTATTTACAGTTTAAGTATACTGCCAGTTTTAGAAATAGTGTCAAAACATATACTCATATGACCTAACATATCCTGTAATTCCTATTACTCAGGTTTTCTTCATGGAAAACTGACTACCTGTCAAATCCAAAAAGGTCCATAGAAGGACCATGCCAATAAGAAGCCATACAGTAAATCCTGCATGAATGTTAATTCTGCCTGTAACGGGTAAAGCAATAATCATGCACAAGTAAAGCAAAACAAGGAATCCATTCACCACTTTCCATGGACTGCCTGGTGTTCTTCATGTCCAGGAAAGCAGGACTCCATCGTGCTTAAGAGTGACTTGGGAAGACAAACACCATCACTCTGAACGTTCTCCACCTCCTTCTTCTTTCCCCAGTTTTCTGAGCATGATGTCATATGGTCTGGAATATCCCTTGTGTCTGTTGGGGTCAGATGTTCCAGCTGTTTCTCCTCCAGTTCCTTATGCACTGCCAGCCTCCTCACTGGTGGAATGGTGTGAGGAGCAGAAAAGGTCTTGATGCTGTGCAAGCACTGCTCAGTAATAAAGAAAACACCTCTCTACCATCAACCCTGTTTTTAGCAAAATTCCAACACAGAATCACAGAATCATTCCCATTGGAAAAGACCCTAAAAACATCAAGTCTCAACTGTTAACCCAGCACTGCCAAGTCCACCACTAAACCATGCCTCTATAAAGAGCCATGTCTATTTATCTTTTAAACAGCCCCATACCAGGTAACTATGAAGAAAATTAACTTTATCTCAGCTAAACCTCAGCATTTTCACTGAAAAGCAAATACCAACATTTACTATTTCACTGAAGTCTGTGACAACCTCTAACCGACAGTCACTGCCTGTTCATCACTGCTGCCGAAATGACCAGCTACACACCCTGCCACAGGCCGCTGATAAGTAACACCAGCTATATAAAACAATTTTTCACTTTCCATATGGGAAGTTTTCTTCTTAAGAGAGGAAGGAGAGAATTTTCCTTTGTCACACCAAAAACCTCAGCCACTGTTTTGGTGCTGGAAGCCTCTATCTAAATGAAAAGGAAAAGCAGGCTGTAAATTACAAAATAGTAGTAATGGTAACTTGGTAAGAAGCTGACATGCTGCTTTCAATCTGCCATGGTTGGAAGAAAAAAAGAACTTCACACCATTTTGATTTTGCTGCCAGGCACTGGAAGTGCCATGAATAACACTGACAGGGGATCCCTTCAAACCTGTAGAACTTGTTTTAAGATGTTCTAGCATGGTACTCTTCTTATAAGCCACAGATGCCTACACAAACTCTAAGAAATACCCTCCAATTATAAATTACTTGTGCATTTTATTCAAGTGTTTTGGAGCAATCATCTGTGATGTGTTCAAGTTCCTATCTTTCACAGTTATGTTTGTAGAATCATAGAATTGTTTAAGGTGGAAAAGACCTTTAAGATCAAGTCCAACCGTCTACTGTGAAAATGTCAGTTTCCAGGTGAGTGTGGTTTATGGGATGTTTTACAGAATTACAGAAGTTTTAGGGTTAGAAGGGACCTCTAGAGATCATCTAGTCCAACCCCTCTGCCAAGGTAGGGTCACCTAAGCAAGTGACACAGGAACATATGCAGATGAGTTCTGAATGTCTCCAGAGAGGGAGACTCCATGACCTCCCAGAGCAGCCTGTCCCAGTGCTCTGTCACCTTCAACATAAAGACGTTCTTCCTCATTTTGAGGTGGGACTGCTTGTGTTTTAGTTTATGACCATTGCTCTGTGTCCTGTCACTGGGCAACATCAAAAAGAGCCTGGCACCATCCTCTTGACATTCGCCTTGAAGATATTCATAGTCATTTATGAGATACCCTATCAGTCTTCCCTAAACTAAACAGGCCCAGTTCCCACAGTCTCTCCTCATTAGAGAGATGCTCCAGTCCCTTAATCATCTTTGTGGTCTCAACTGGACTGTCTCCAGTAGTTCCTTGTCTTTCCTGTCCTGAGAGCCCAGAGTCGGACATAGTACTCAAGGTGCAGCCTCACCAGTGCCAACTACAGGGGAAGAATCACTTTCCTAACCCTGCTGGCCACAGTCTTCCGGATACAGGCCAGGATGCC
>WBMZ01010394.1:0-107707 GCA_013400975.1 Atrichornis clamosus
GGGCAGAGGCCCACCGGCCCCGCCGCCACGCACGCGCGGCGCCGCTGCCTGCTGCTCGGGGGCGCCCTGCCAGCGGCGCGGGGCGGGAGGGGGCGCGGGGACGGGCACGGGTCCTCCCGCACCACGGGGCTTGGGAGCGCGCAGGGGTCCGCCCGCGGCGGTCCGCGCTCGGTGTCGCCCGGGGGTGCTGCAGTCGAGGGGCGCGGGGCTGTCCGCTCACTGGGGTGGTGCGGTACCAACTGTGATGCTGGGAACTAAAGCCGGCGAGGTAGGGAGCCGCCTCTGGCTGCAAGCCGGGGAGAAGGGATAAGCGGCCGGCACAGGTTTCCTTCAGATTGCGCTTTTCATGTGCAAGTAACGTGTCAGATCAGCATAAGGGTGCGCAATATCACTGGCTTTGTGCGTGAGCTCCACTTAGGGGATCCCTGACTGAGCTTTCTGGGGCTCTTTCTTCCTAGCACGGTAAAAAGGCAGTGTAAGAGAGGGCTACAGTGTTGGAGGTCACAGAACGGCTGTACTAGAAAGGGTCAGGGGGAAGGGAAGAATTGATGTGGAGCTTTGTGAAGGGAAAGGTTTTGCCCACAGTCCTCCAGATGAAACTGGATGCAGAAGGAAGTGCTTCTGCTCTCCAGCCTCATGTACTCCACAGCAGAGCATGCTGTGTCTGAAGACATCTTTCACCATGCTGCTTTGCAAGGAACTGCCAGTGACACATCCAGGGGTAGCAGTATCCACAGCCAAACCCCTTGCTTGTTAATAAATTTGCTAAAGTGCACATTTCTGAATCTACCTCTGCATACAGTGCTTCATAACATACTATTGTCATTTAAATATGTATGTATTTCTCCTCCCCACAGGCGCTTTGAGGCAAGATCTTGTTTCTTGCGATGTGTTCATGATGTGTTCATGAAGGGCTTAGCACAGGAGAGAGCAGACCAAGACAGAAATCTCCAAATGCTGTTATTTACAAGCAAGTGACAGTAATGTAGCATGGGATGTATTTCCAAGACTCCACCATGTGCAGTGAAGAAAACTTTGAGTCCTGAAATCCTGACATAAGTTCTTGGATGTAACTTCCTCTCACACGTGCATAGTTAGCTCTGCCATCCCCATCACCCATGTCTCATGGGGTCATCATATTTAGCATGTTGCTCAGTAAAACCCCTCAGCACGCTGTTGCTGTGTAGCCGTGTGCATTGCTTTTTGCGCAGACTTTATAACTTTATAGTGTATCAGCCACTTGGGGACGTTGATACATATGTCACCCTCGTGGTTCATGTCTTCCTTTCCACCATGATTTTACTTTGCATGTAGCTATCTACTATATTAGCTTAATTTTAGCAGGTTTTGAACAATGCAAAGTAATGAAGTAAACTAAACTCACTTTTCTTCCTTGGTTTGTCCTCCAGATTTAATTGGCTTTACACAGGCAATGCTCCCAAAGACTGTATGATAATTCCTGGTGGCCGAAAGAGGAGGCACGTTGTGGCCAGGATAGAAAAGGAACGAGAACAGGAGGGCAAGAGCTCCCTGCTGCCTCTCTGGCAGAGGTACCAAGTGCGTGGCCTGTCTGCACCCCAGCAAAGTACTACTTTTCAGAAAGTAAGTGAGACTGAGAGCCACTTCAAGGCACTTGGAGCACAGGAGGAAGAGGACTGGTGCCAGCATGGATAAGGACAGCACAAACCTGGCTGACCAGCAGTATGAATGTGTGGCTGAGATTGGGGAAGGAGCCTACGGGAAGGTGTTCAAAGCCCGAGACTTGAAGAACGGAGGTCGCTTTGTTGCGCTGAAGCGGGTACGGGTGCAGACCAGCGAGGAGGGAATGCCACTGTCCACCATCCGAGAGGTGGCAGTTTTGAGGCACCTGGAGACATTCGAACACCCCAACGTGGTCAGGTGAGGAAGAGGGGACCAGTGTCCTGATCAGTGGGATCCTGGGTTTAGTACATGGCCGAGCAAGAGTTTGGGGGCATAAATGGAATGGACAGTAGTTTGGGTTTGTGGCTGAAGTGAGCACTAAACTGTGTACATGAAGTGTGGTTTGAGGTTTCAACAGGCCATAGTGCTGCCTGCCAGACCTCACCTCATCCCTGTGCATCGCCTCCCACACACATGAACACCCATCTCCAGAGGCATAGGTGTGTGATTTAAGTGTTGGAATGGATGGGCGAGGAGCCATATATACACTATATCCTCAGGCAGAAGAGAAAATGAAAAAAACCCCGACCTCTCCCTGTTTTGTCTGAACTGTTAGTACTGCCAGCTGCATCTGATTTTTAGCAGCTCTGTTCATTTTAGAAATGGCAAAAATGAGAGCAGTAGTGGAATGTGCATTGTGCCTTTTTCGATGCTTTTATAGAGAGATGTAGATTATTGTGTTAAAGAGAAACAGCAGCTTAAGACTTCAGGCTTTTCAGGCAGCCTTATGGTTGAGTACTCTTTGGTACTAATTTTCACCGTGTGCTGCTGATGGTGCTACTAAGAGGGCAAAAGTACAGGTGTCAGACCTTGCATGCAAAATGGTGGCAGTGGCCCCAGAATGTTCTTTCTGTTCAATAGCATAAATCCCGGATCAATGAGCTGTGCCCTCAATGATAAGGCTAGCGCTACTATAACCTCTTATATTTTTCTATAGCTGAAAACCTTCAGCAGCCTATGAGCGTCTTTTATTAATATTAGGTACATCAAGTAGTAAGTTTCACTTTGCAGATACCCAGATTGAAACTGGTCATCATCTTGCTGGTGGTACTGTATTAGCAAGAGTATTTCCCGTTCTTTGAATTATTGTATGCACATATTGCACAGCAAAAAGGAAAACATTTTGTACTTCACTAACACCAAGACTCTTTCAGTCCTAGAGAAATAGAAAATCTGAAGTTAGAGGTGACTTTCAAAATGCCTTGCACCTGTAATCATCCTTTTTTTTTAGGGTATGAGATGAGGGGATGTGTATTAGGTGTAAGAAGAAAGATGAGACAGAGAATATTTAAAACACAGAAGTAAATAGCTAGAGATTAATTAATTTTTGTTCATTTCAAGGCAGTGTAATGTAACAGTCATGTCAAAACTGAACAGGCAGAGTTTATGTATTCTGAAATGCTGGTCACGGAGTGCATGTCATTGGTTTCCCTTCAGTGAGCAATGGGATGCAGGCTGCAGCTGACACTTCCATTGCTAGTCAGGCAAATCCACAATTTGGTTCATAACCATTATTTTCGCTGGCACCTAGTAGGGCCACTGGCTTAGTCAATATCTTTCAAAAGTGGGGGGATGTCTTTGTGTGGACAATATATGTTTGATTACTAAATCAAGTGGCTTGGTTTAGAGGAGTGCACACAAAGTTCTTTCTTGGCAGTAGAGAGATAATTAGGAGTTCTCAAAATCTCTGAAATCCAGTCCATTAATTTTTGAGAGAAAATGAGGATTTAGTTGCCCAGGTTTAGGCATTTATACATTTGAAAACTATAAACCTTGTTTGGGAATAATTCAACATAATACTTAAGAATTTTTCTGCCATTGAGATCTTTCCATATGAAGTAAAAGATTTCTTTCAAGAGCTTTTTAATGTTGAATCATGAAAATAAAGTTTTTGTTTTCCAAAGAGCTATTTGATGAACTGACTGTGCAACTGCAGGCTTCTTTTACTTTAGTGCAGTTGAATTTCAACAAAGCGTTGCATAAATACATTGAAGCTTCAAATATTTGTACAGGCTTGAATGAAAACTAATTCTCTGCAAAGCAGTAAGTATGTCAACCAGCAATATGAGAATGTAATTTCAGTATAAAAATCTGTGAAAGTATGTTCCAGGTCCTCATAGAGGTATTGTGAAGCCTGTACCTTTTGCCTTAAGCAGCACTTCAGGCACAAGGGCTAAGTCAGTGATGTGTCAGGGTGCCTGGGACTTTGGCTGCACACCTTTTTCCACAAACAGGTAGGGGAAGATAAGAAGCAATTTAAAACTTTATCTCCTCTAAAATGTGAGGAATGCCATTCAAAAACTCACCTTTTTTGTGCATATTTTTAATCTATAGAGCAGATGAAGCTATAAGGAGCCCTTTGGAGTGACCGAAATCATATTCTTAAAATAGAAGAGTTATTTGAAAATATTTAAATGGCTCAGTTCTGTTACAAAATATGGTAGAAGAGTTTGCAATTTATTAAACATCTATTTTTGTATTATGTAAATATACTCAGAAAATGAAATACTAGAAAAGAAGTTCTGCAGTTTTAAGCAGCTGACTTAACTTTACTTATTTATTGAACATATTATGCTCAAAAAATGTTCATTGTTTGGGCATGCATTTTGGAAACTACTGTCACGGCCAGGCTAATAAATAAAAACAATTCCAAATGCATTGTCTGCATGCTGGATTAAAATGTACATTCTTTTTCATGGCACTGGGATAACAGCACATACATTTAAAATCAAATATTTTTGGTTTTGAGGGGATGTCTAACTTTTTTCTGACTATTACAGGCAACTAGCCTGAGAGAACTAAGTTGGAACTGCAAATTCTGTGTTGTATCTGTTACCTCTGAGTAGTGGCATGTGTGATCCATGAGTTGCTCAGTGCAAACCCACAGTCATTCTGTGAATCAAAATTTAGACAGACTTTATACAGATGAGCTGTGCAGGCCCTGTACTCAGCTGTGGTATTCTGGCATCAGCTGACAGCAGTGGCAGAAATCACAGGCCACATGAACTTAGGCTGAGTGTCATGCTCAGCTCAAATGGTAGGTCTGGGCTTCTCCACAGAGTACAGCAAGGAGCTGTGCAGCGCAGGGCTGCTCTGTGGCCATGAAGAGGTGCTAAACATGAGGAACAGTTTGGTAAGGAAAGAGCCAGTACTTTCGAGGCAGAGATGGAGCTCCATGGCTTTGCTGGTCATAGAACCAGGATTCAGGACCAGCATTGCTACTCCAGCCCAGGTTTGTTGTAACAGTTGTAGATTCACTTCTTCTGAGGAATGGTTAGAGCCAAAACTGTTTTCCAGTGCTTGTCGCTAGGATTGGAAGAGAATTTTCTCCATACAGGAGAAATATCTAAATAGCACAGAATAATTTTGAACATTGTATTTATCATATTTTTCCATTCTACCGCTTGCTAATTATGAGAGCTTTGTTTGGTGTTCCTTCACTCCAAGTCTATCATTTCCATATTTGTATGATGAAGATATGTGTTTTTTGCAGCACAGTTGCTTTTACAAAGATAGATAATGAAATTAGAAAAGACTTCATTGCAGAATAAAGCAAAACGGTGCCAGAAAAGAATCAAAAGGAATTATAATCTTCATCAGAACAGTGATGGTAGTGGAAACCTCTGTACTATAATGGCAGTAAGGCCTGGAGGACTAAACTAAAATTTTGTAAGACAGTTAAGAATAGTGTATAGAAAGACATGAAGAAAAGGCAGTTCAGATAATTGCTATGTGCTTAAAATCCTTTCCTGTTCATATTTGCCCTTTGTATAGAACTCCTCTATACCAGGACACCTTACTTTATTCTATTTATCATCACAAAACAAAGTTAAAAATAGAACCTTCAAGAGTAAAGCTTACTGTAAATTTCTCTAAAATTAGGTATGTCCTGGGCTTGGAAGAGCCCCTTTTAACTGCTAGGATGATCAAGGTGTTCCCCTAGCTCACCTTTCAAATAAAAAGATGTAACGCTTTACTAAAACTTTACTATATACAGTAGGTAAATCTGGCAAAATTTGGGCCAGCACTTATATAGCTTAGTGCAGTTCTGTTTGGGAAAAATGAAATATATGTAGATAAAGAACAGACTTTGCCAGGAATAAATGACTTATTAGATTCAGGAAATTCCTGTGTGTAAAACCCTGCTGCAAGATACCTGTAAAAATTCTTGTTGTGATTATAATGCTAAATTCAACTGTATCTTGCATTCATTTTATCTCTCTCCTGGTAATCAGATGAATAATTCTCCTCATATCTTAATCATCATCAAACTGTGAGTTTTCACTCTGAGAAGGTGATATGCAAGGCAGACCATAGTAATTTTTGCCATGCTTGTTTTCTATCATATTTAACAGTTTTAATAGCATTAAACCTTAAACTAATAGATCAGGCATGAAAACTGTGTGTTTTTACTTCCTGTCTCATAACATTTTTTAATAAATACAACTTTTAAAATATTTTAATGGGTTAGTAACTATTCAATTTTAAAATAACCCAAACTATGTTGAATATGACCTATTAAAATATAATCTAGTCTGGGTTGTTACTTCAAAGGTAAGTGTCAGAGATCTTGCCATTCAAGGTGATCATAACCATAAAAGTATTAAAAATCTTAATTCTCTCCTTCCTGTTACTTTGCAGAATAGGTGCCCCAGCTAATTGACTTAAGTTCAACAGAATGATCCACCTTGCTGGAAGTCTAACTCTGTTCCTCATTCTTTTTGGTATACAAATCAATGGAGTGGAACACAGTAGTTATGAGTATTTGCACAGTTATGCCATGTTCAAGTTTTGATGTTATTTTATATCCACTGAACTATAAATGGCACTGTAAACTGCCCTCTGTGGTACAGCAATAATGGCATGCTGCTTTTTCCCTGCTTTTGCAGTCCAGTGGTCCATGCTGTTATCTCGTGGTTTGCACTTGAGTGCTTGATGGAGCCCATCAACTGATTCCCTTAGCAAGGCCACCCGGGCGTGGGGGAGAGAGGCTGGGGCACACGTCACTTCCCCATGTACGCTGACATAAAGACCAGCACTCGCTTGACCTTGCTCAGAGGTCCCAGAAGTGTATAAATGGCTTGGGGCTTAAAATTTCCTTATACTTGGAAGGTCTTTTTATAAGTGTCTTAAAGTTCCCTGCCTAACCTGATAGAGCATTCAGAACATATCTGTATAAACTCATCAATACCTAACTATCTTTTTGCAAGACAATTTGGACGTGTAGCTGTTTTGTGTTTTTCTGTTTGTTAAACTGGAATGAAGGGGGAACATACAGAGGGAAAAAATTTCAAAAGGTAGTAGCTAATTTTATTTCTATTTCTAGTTTTTAGTGTTGCTGATGTTGGCTTCTGGCTTTATTACAGTCCTGTTAATAAGCTGAAAGGATAATCTTCTCAAAATCATTGAGATGTTCCATCCCGTCAAGTGAAACATTTCTATTTTAGGGGGTGTTTGTCTCTCGTGAATTCTGCTTCCTTCCTTCCTTTTTCTGCCAAGCTAATGTTAAACTTTAGTCTGTTAGGTCGTTCTTGCACATCAGCAGCATGCTGTGTTGTGCGATACAATTTATTTTTGTGTAGCATCACTCTTATGGCATCTGGCAGGCCCCTAGAGACTAAGATATGGTGATCTTTGCTAGCTACAGGATTGTCTTGCACACAGAAGGAGTAAAATAAGATGCAGGGATGGAGTGGAGCAGAAGAAACTGAACTTGAAACTTGCCAAGTATTTGTGCGGCAGATGAATCACAGCTGAGGTAGAAATGGTGGATGAGTAATGGGAAGGAAAAACTGAATGAGCTTCACAGTCAGTTTTAGTTTCACACAAACAGGATGGTCTTAAGGCAGATGTGAAGATGGGAAGTGCTTTGGTGGGAGAAAGGCATTTCCAGGCTGGAGAACAGTTTTGGTCAGAGGGGCAGGGAGATGGTCTCTGCACTGACTGGCCACTGTGAGGAGGGACGCTGCAAAGGTCTTGGGAAGGGCAGGACTGACTACCTGGAAATACGACTTCTCTGATGGCAGGAGGGGAAAGCTAATGGTGTGGTTGCCACTGAGCAGGGTACGTAGACCTTGGAGAAATTTGTGAAGTTGGCAGAGAATATTGGGCAGAGACTGCACGTGAATGCTGGCCCATCGTCATCTGCTTGTAACCTTGCAGTACACAGAATGAACATGTACAGGGAAAATAAGGATATTCTTGCTGACCATATGAATTGTTTATTAGTTATGGATGTGATGATTTAGTTTGAATACATGATCTGGCAGAAACAGGACAAGATAAGACCATGTGAGGAAGGAAGGGTTGAAAATGGAATGAACTTCAGAGCCTTAGGAAATTCAGTTTCTGGAATAAGTACAAGAGCATTTTAAAAAAGTATTTTATCTCATTCTAAATCTAAGCTTTTTACAAAAAACATGTTTCCAGTCTTTGTGTGAGTAAATGTTAGTCATTTTAGATTATGTCCAGTGCCCCCTTCCTTCTTGAAATCTGTGGATAGTTTTGTCTGTGCTGTTCTTGGAGAGATCTAGTCTTGCTGGGTTCTGCCTGAAATGGAAAATCAGCTTCTTTCACCACAACCATTGCTGATGGCAGGCTGTGACTACCAGGCAAGGGAATGGAGTGGGGTCCAGGATTCAAAACTGAGCCTTGAAAAGGACAAGGGAGTGGATAGTCCATGCGTACAAACAGAGGCCAGGGTAGATTCATGGGGACTTTCCAGTTTGCTTCATGGTACCTACCTCCTGATGAAGCATGGAACAGATCAGGGAGAAGAAAAATGCTTGTTTTCTGGGTGTTTAAAAGAGAGTAGGCTGGAGCTGGAGTCTGTGACTTAGCAAAGCACTGAGTGAGTCCCTCAGGTAGGCTCTGTGGGATTTAGCCATTTTTGGAAACTTAGCACAGATCTAAGTGCATTATCAAATAGAAATAGCTATGATATTAAGAATGCATTGAATTTTAAAACATCTTTGTGGATAGAGTTCAGGGACAATATACATCAGAATATGAATCACAGATCTTGATTATTGTTCATGTATTAGATTAAAGCCTTATTTCTAGAAAATGTTTCTATTAAAATAAATAATGCAGAATAAGTAATACAACTATCCTGATAAAGCAGTAATGTGAATTTGACATTGGGTGATTATTTGTCTTTGTAATAATTTTTAGGTGACGTAACTTAGTTCTGAAGTCTTAAAATTATTTTTTAAAGTTTCATAACGTTAAATAAAACAGAAGTTGCTGTTCGCTCCAAAACTTTGCTGTATATAGAGGATTTAGTTTTCACTCTTGGTATGAAGTCTAGCTGTTTTCCAGTACTGCTGAACAAGTTGATTCTTAGTAATCTAGCAAATTATTGAAAGATAAGTGTGCCCATAGACATATATAACTAAGCTGTGTTTTTTCTTTTAAAAGAAAGGAAATTTGTCCACCTATACCTGTTCTTCATATTTTTTAATATTCTGAAAAATACTATTATTTATGCATGCATGATTATTTAGCAGTTATACCTTAGTATAAAGTATTTGTATTTAATAAATAAACCACTTCAGAATTTTCCAAGGAGTGGTTTTTTTCCATCATGTACTTTGACATTTTCCATTTGGGAAACTGCCATTTGGGAAGCTTTTAATGAGATGATCATCAAAGAGTGGAAATGTGACCATTCATTTCTGAACTCTTTTCAAAATACGTCATTGCATCCAAATTATTGTATTGGTTTTCCTACGTATTTATTTACCCTTCACCTTTGAAAATTTGTCCCATCCTTAGAAAATGAAGGAAAGAGTCTTCTAAATAGTCCCTTTAAAATCAGACCTTAAAATTCTAACAACACAGTTGTGTTTCTTCAGGCAGAATTAAAAATGTTGAGTAATAAGAAACTCTTCCATATGATGCTTTAGATGTCTTTTTAGGGTTTTAGAAGAAGATTGGTTTCTAGTCTCCAGAGTATCCCACATAATTTTAGGACCAGGTGATGATTTCACATACCTAAACACAGGGTGTACCAATTTGCTGATACTGGTAGAGATGCCTTAGGGTGAATTTCCCATGACATACCTCGCAAACAATCTACAAACTTAGCAAAAAGTTCTATCCTGTTTTAAAAGGGTTAGTACCAACACTGACTGCTTATTACTCTGGATTATCATTAATAGGTGACTGATCTTCTCTTAATAAAAGAAAATAAACTAACTCATACGTGATTTCATCTTTACAGGAATTTCCCATATTTAATGATTGAAAAGTCTGTTCTAATGCAGATGAATCATACCGAGTTTAAGTGAAACCTATTGAGTTTGGACTTTTGAAACATTAGTCAGTGCAGAATGTTACATATTTTGATAGAAACAGAGAAATTAAGTGAGAAATAGAATGCAAAAGCCTGTGTGATTTTTTTCTCTTTTTATGTGAAGCTTTGGCTAGTCTTCTGATATCTATTTGAAATGTGGTCACTGTGATAAATTGCTGTTTAACAATGCCCGAGAATTCCCTTCTCCCTGAAATCAATTAATTATAAACTTCAGTACTTTGTTCACTGTTTCTTAAGTTAGCATATTTCTAGGAGCTTTCTGTGATCGTAATTCCTAGCTGCACTGGTGCTTTTGTTTCTCTTCATCTGTGGAGCCAGGGCTCTACTGTAAGGATAGAATTCTATCACTTTTTTTTTTCCACATTTGATGTGGTATTTTGCATACAGCTGCAGAGTAGACAGTTACCTTTGAAAAGAACATTTGGCTGGTTTAATTTGATTAGAGCAAACCACCTCAATCATTACTGAACTAAGACGGTTTTCAGTTTAACTTGGCTGTAGGAGTTGGGAATGTACTGACTGTGCTCAGATGTTTGGGGGAGGACTCGTTTGGATACACAGCTACTGCCGAAGTGAAACAACCTTAGAGGACCTTGCCTACTCTGCTCTTTCTCCATAAAAAGGGAGGGCTGTGAAGCCAGTGAATGTCACATTTAACTTTTCCTCATTGTGACAAGGAATTGGACTCCTTGTGGGTTTTTCTACAAAAAAATTGGAAATTTTTAAGGCATAGAAACACAGAATCATACATTTTTTAAAAACTCATGACATTAAAAATATATATAGGAAATGAAAGTCTTTATTTACAACAAATTTACAACATGCCTAGCAACAGTATTTTGAAAAGAGTTATAATAAAATCCAACATAGAAATATGGTTAGATTCTCGTGGATATATCAGTGTTAAAATTGCATCCCTATTAGTAAGTCTCAGCAAGATTCCAACATTCTTACATTGAGTCTTGATTTTCTACCCCTTTCCTCATCATATAAAACATAAATATATAAAACATATTGTGATGTTTAATGTTGCATATTAAAGGTGAAATTAGATATTTCAGATTCACGGTACTATATATTACATATGATTTTTGCTTTTTAGTTTCCCTCACTGGTGATGACGTAATTTTTCTAGAAAAACTTTTGGGACTGTCTGGAATATAAATATGTCTCATAATAAATGACAGCCCTTCAATAAACTATAGTCAGCTGGTGTTCTCTAAAAAATACAGTTCCGATCTTCAAGTGCTCTGACTTTGCAGTAGTGGATCATCATATATACAATATTTTAACCAGAAGATTACAGCTGAAGGAGGAGTTTTCTGCTTCTTGTGTTATGTTCTGAAAAGCAATGTGCATACTTAACTTCTCATCTATGTCAGCAGCCTAGCATTTGCTGCTAATGGTGGAATTGCATACACATCTTCCAGCTAATCCAAGAATCCAGTTGCAAATTTAAGGCTTGAGTTTCCAGCTGGTGAATTTAAAGAGCTATGCTTATTCAAACAGCTTTGGTTGTTCATAAAGTCCTAATGTTAAGATGAACAAAAATGCATTAGCACAGACAGACTGTGCAGAGGTGTCCCATCAAGCATGCATGTTTGAGACTTCACAATTTAGATTTTAGATGCTACAACTACTGAGTTCACCAAACTGGGGTAAAAATAGTCTGTTCATTAGGAGGTTTTTCCCTGATGTAGACTCAGCATTTCTGTTGACCTGTTTCACTCATTCTAATTACCCTCTCTTTTTTATCACAGGTAATTCATCTCTAACTCAGTACATATGCTCTGAAATACTTGATGTCTGTCTCTATGTTGTCACCTAAGCATTTTGTACAACGCTAACTCTTGAGCTCCAGGTTGCATCACAGACACAATCATTTCAATGCAATGTACATCTCCTTTCTTCAAGTGCAAGTGCTTCTAGAGCTGCAATTGGAGACTTTCTGATTGCTGAACAGAATTGAAAGTGTATGTCTAATGTTACTAACAAAGCACTAGAACCTTTATTAGATTTCCAGGTTCCTTCAGGCCAGTGAAAGTCAATGACCTGTATTACTTTTCTCTACTAGGAAGTAGATTATAAAGTGAATCTTGTTTTGCCAACTTTATCTATCAGCATACTTTGTGAACTTTATGACATAGAGATTAAGCAGCATCTGCACTTTTAATTAGTGTTTATCCTTAGATAACCTAGATTGTTAATGGAGACAGACTTACCCACTGAACTTTGTGGTTTCCTCGCAGACATCTCTGATCAATTTTTTTGCCTTAATGTTTATCTCTGCTTTTTATAAAATGCTGAGCGACAAGTTTTGATCAAAGCAGTAATACACATATCCAGACAGGTTGGAATCAATGACTATAGTTTGAAAATTAGAATCAAATGTCTCATTGAACTTAAGGAAGGGCCCAGACAAGTTAGTACTTCTGCAGAACTAAGCACCTGTATCTCTTCATTGCATAGAATTCCATTCATCCTATTGTCTTTATGTTTGTAACATCATTTAAAACAAAAAATGTGTTACCTGGCATTACTTAATTCTCTGTTGCTTATTATTCATATTGTCTCTGTTCTTAAGAACTCAAGAAGGTTTTTATACTTTTTAATTTTGTTTGGTCAGATTAAAACATCTTTTAAGAGATGTCAGTTATTTCAGAAGCAAATAGTTATGCATCAGTGAAAAAATACAGAAATGAGACTGGAACTGAGGATCATGGCAATACAACAGCAAGAATAGTTAAGATTTGCACAGAAGAGTCAGGTAACCCATTTGACTAAAAATGAAAGGTACTTGTGGATATAGATAAATCGCAGACAGGTGAATGACACTGATGACAGAGTCTTCGTAGAAGACATTTAAAGTATATTGAAATATCCTAAATCAATAGGATATTGTGATGTCTGTAACAAAATACAGTTTAAAGGCTGCTTGGTTTCCAGTAACACAGAGTTGAGTGGACAAGACTATTCTACAGAAGCAAAGCTGAAGTCATAAAAAGCAAATATAAGTCTGCCATCCTGTAGGTCAGTGAAAGGATATTGAGCCTATAGTTATGGAAGAAGCTGTAAAGTTAACTAAGTTTACTAAAATAGTAATAAGAGACAATTTCAACCACTGTTCATAATAGGCAAAGTTTAAAGACAAGTAGACAAGGTTTAAAGACAAAACTTAGAGACACCATCAATGAAGCAACTGTTCGTGGAGTAGGAAGAAGAGAGATCACTCTCTACATAGCCTGAAGCAACTTGCAACTGCTGGTTTAAGAAATTCTAATAGTCAAGATACACAGTCATAGTCGCCACAATAAAGAAGTGTATTATTTTTGGGAAGGGGATAGTTCCCAAATTTGATGTAGGTTTTAGAAAACAGAGATTAAGAAATAAGTAATCAAAAATTCAGCAGTCAAAAGGAATTATATGAAAAGGCCTAGATTTAAAATGGTAGGTACTTAAATAGAGAGTTGTAGCAGCATGGTTTTTGTTACTTGAGTCGTGCACTGTTCCCGGATGTGATGCTCTCTTCAGTCCCTGGAAATCCTGGCTGCTGTTTCGACGTATATCCTCTTCCTGAGTGCTAGATATAGCAGGACAGTTTAAGACTACTGGGTTTGTAAACTCTTCGGAGGAGTGGGAGATGTCAGAGGGAGACAACAGACTTTCTTTGCCCTTTTTATGGCTGAGTATATCATGATGGATTCACAAAAGGTACACATAGTCATGCATAACAGAATAAAACAGGAATGTGAGATAATTGTGAGCAGGCACTTAACTTTAACCATCTGAATATTAAAAGTGTTCTCCATCCTAGTCATTTAGGGTCTCCCCACAGTGAGTGCAGAGTGAGCATGTTCTTTATGAGAATAGTTCATCCCACTCACCGTCGGTGCTCACCCTGGAGTACAATGAATTGCTCTCTGAAAATGCTCATTTTGACTCTAGAGAGAGCCCAGGTGGACAAGCTGAAGGAGTGGGCCTGTGGGAGTCTCGTGAGGTTTAACAAGACCAAGTGCTGGCTCTGCACCTGTGTCAGGGCAACCCCCTGTATCAACACAGGCTGGGGGATGAAGGAGTTGAGAGCAGCCCTGCTGATAAGGACTTTGAGGCGTGAGGGGATGAGAGGCTGGACCTTAGGTTGGAAAGGTACGCTTAACATCCCAGAAAGCCAGATGTATCCTGGACTGCATCCAAAGCTGTGTGGCCAGCAGGGAGAGGGAGGGGATTCCGCCCCTCTGCTCTACTCTGGTGAGATCCCACCTGGAATATTGCATCCAGCTCCGAGGTCCTCAGCACAGGAAGGACATGGACCTGTTGGAGCGAGTCCAGAGCAGGGCCACTAAGATGGTTAGAGGGATGGAGCACCAATCATGTAAGGAAAGGCTGAGAGAATTGGGTTTGTTCAGCCTGGAAAAGAGAAGACTCCGAGGTGACCTAATTGCAGCCTTGCAGTACCTAAAGGGAGCCCACAAGAAACATGGAGAGGGACTTTTTACAGGAGCTTGTAGTGACAGGACAAAGGGGAATGGTTTCAAACTGAAAGTGTATATATAGATTAGATACTAGGAAAAAATCCTTTGCTGTGGGGGTGGTGAGGCACTAGAATAGGTTGCCCAGAGTAGTTGTGTGTGCCCAATCCCTGGAAGTCTTCAAGGCCAGACTGGATGGAGCACTGAGCCAACCTGGTCTAGTGAAATGACAGGGGAATTGGAACTAGATGATCTTTAAGGTCTCTTACGAACCAAACCGTTCTATGATTCTAGTGCAGAGTGACCACTCAACTGTAGCCTGCTAGATCTCAATGAGATTAATGCCAGTCAGTTTGAAGGTGGCAAGTGGAAACACTAGTAGGGAGTTTTTACAGTACATAACAGATGCTGCAAAATCAAATAGGAAATTATTTTGAGGGTGAGGGAATAAAAAAGCTAGTGTTGCAAGCAGAGGGTACTTGGACTATGAGAAATTAGATGGGAGAAGAAATGAGTATTATAGGGGAATTAATTTTTTTTTTACCAATGTCTGTGGTATATGGATTGTTGTTAATAGCTTGTACAAGACGCTTTGTTTCATTAGATGGCAAAAATGATGTATTTTCCCTAGTAGCAGTGTGGGTTTCTGTGAAATGTACTGACTTCTAGTAGTGTGCTTCTAATTTGCATTTGGCATTAAAGTGCTAAAGGGAACTGGTTGTAGCTGGGATGGGTGGGCATTGCCTGCTTACCCTGCATCCAGTTTTGAGCTCTAGCAGAAGTCAATTTGGTCAAAAGTTGTGAATGTTTTACAAGAGGAACAGTAGCTGAAGGTGGGTGTTGGAGATGGCCGCTCATGCAGTCTGCAAGTAGTTTAAGGCACCTTTCAAAGCTTTCTCAGTATCTCTTTTTTTCACTACCCTTCGCTCTGCCATACTGGTCTTACACAGGATTTGCCACTAAGTGGGTTAATTATGTCATTATTGATAAGATTCTGATGCTGAACATAGTTTCATCGCCTCAAATTCATTCTGAGCAAATTACGTGATAGTACATTTGCAAATAGTTGGAAACTTACATTCCAATCAGAATTATCCAAGACCTGAGTTTTTGGAAAGCATGGTGTTACATCTTTATCTCTTGGAATAATGTGGGGGGAATTTTTATTTTTCCCTAGTCTCAGAACATGTCAGCCCACATTGCTCAGTAGTAGCTTTCAAAATTAAAATCAATCAATCGATAATGTTAACAGATTCTGCTCCATCATTTTTTATGTTGTGTCTGTTTTATAGTTTGATTTAACAGGCCTGAAAACAGTTTCGTTTATTATGGAACTGCTAAGACATAGTAGTAGTAAAGCAGATAAGATGCTCTATTCTGTTTGGATATGTATATGGCAGATGTATGTGTGTCTATGTGGAGAAGGAAGACCATGAAAATGTCAAGGTTTGACTGCATTTATACCTGGAAGTTGAGAATTACTATTTTGTAATACGGATTAGGATTGTTAGACATGTAGGACTGCAATTAGTTTATTGCCTGTGCTTTAAAAATGTCTGAACAGTTTTCTTTTTTGAAGTTAAAAGAAAAACTGGAAAAGGGATGAGGGCAAGTCAGGGGAAAAAAAAACATCCCAAAAGCTAATTGTTTTTTAAAAGTAGCATGACATTGAAAATTGGAACATGGGACTGAAATGCCATCTCACTCTTAAGTATAATAAAATAATAAATTTTATTAAATGTATTCTGGAAAGAGTAAATGAAAATCATAAGTCCTAATGTCAGTGGCAAAGAGCCCAGGCAATATCCAAAAAGTAAACATGTATTGGCTTAACCTCGCCAGGGCACAGTCCACTGCAACAGGCAATTGAACAGGGAATGTCAGTAAAAAGCAGCAAAACTGCTTTTTAAAACAGATGGCTCTTTTTTTGTCTTGTGTGCAGTACAAGTATGTATTTTTAAAGGTTTTAGAGAATATTTAGATGATGGAATTATATATCTCCTTTTAATACTGACATTCTAAAATTCTCCAAATCTTAAAAAATTCACCTGCTCCTTTCAAGCATGAAGTTGCTGTTCCTTAACAGCACTATTCACTCAGTTCCAGAACTCATTCATCCCAGAGCACATCCTTTATACAAAAATACTGCAATAGCATTTGTCAGCTTTTAAATATAGGCTTTTCCTGAAAAGACTTGAGTTCTTGAAATAATTAGGCTAAAGCTTTCTGAATGGGCATGGGTGATATGGCATTACTAATATATTGATCACTGTCATTTTCAAAAACCTGAAAAGTGTGCTTGTGCTTTGGAAAATCTAAATCTGTGTCACTTCTCTGCCTTCTGGGGTGAAGTTGCATGAACTGTACTATGCTTAGATCAGTAGTCATGCATTGGAAGTGCTTGTGTATAGAGGCGTTCATGGAAATGAAGACTACTATGTCATCCTGGATTTAGCAAAAAAACCAAACTCTACTGTGTATGTTTCTTCCAGTGGACTTGAGACGGTTGTTTGTCAGTCAAATACTTTCATAATCCAGACACAGATTCTTATATTAGAACACGTAGATGCCAGTTGCGATGTTTGAAACATGCCTGCATGAACAGTGGGTGAGGGAAATCACCACACAGTTTGTCTTTTTCTTCATAGAAAGTCGCTTCAATTTTGTGGTAACTCAAAAAGCAGCTGAATGGACCTTTATAAAACATGTGAACTCAGTCACTTTTAAGTGGAGACAGCTGGGGTCTATTTAATATCCTATGTAAAATGGTAGAGGTCAGCTTCCTGGAATAACTTAGGGGTTTTATTTCACGAATATCCTACTGCTTCAGGGACCTGGGGTAACGGTAAGGCTCTCAAACTAAAATGAGCCATATAGAAAAGCTCCAGGGCTGGAGCTCTCCTAGCTCTGCATTTGGTGTGGAAGAGTGGCAAGCATCTTGAACATAAATGTCTGTTATGTGGGTGCTTATTAATGTAGGCAACTAGTCTCAGTTTTTTATTCCAATCCTATATTGTGATTTACGCATTGGGATACTAATTGAAAATAATTGAGAAGTGAGACTTTGAACAAGTGATTCTCAAATGTACTGATGACCCTAAATACCTAGGTTATATTGTAATTTGGGACATCTGTTCCTAAATCACTTAACTTACCTTGACAGTTTTATGATGTCTTTTCTTCTTCATGCAATTAATGGAGCCATATCTTTACTATCTAAGATCATGCTTTTTCTTAATGTATTACCTGTATCTATTCAATTTAATTACTCCTTGAGTTTGGAATCTTATTTTATTTCCTATCTCCTTCTATTCCGTCATATATTGGACATGACAGTGAAAAAAAATTATCTTTGTAGGTCAATATCACTGGTAACTGTTCACTCACACAGAAGTTCAGAAGTTACATGATAGAGCAATTGATATAATTGGTAGTTCAGTGACACTTTAATTGCCTGTGGTGCAATAAGCCCAGAAATTCAAATGTACAATAAAAAATCGTACATTTATAATGATGTCCAGTGTGATTACGTGCATTTCATATTTGTGACAATTTGTCTTTTTCTTGACTACTTTTTTTAAATCCAAGATGAACAGAAGCACTTAAGTAGAACTAAGGGGACTAATTGTTTCTGTTAGGTGGGAAAAAGACAAAAATTAGGAAAAAGAAGAAAGTTGTGTGTCACTGGAGTAAGCAAGCTGACCACAGAAAAGGCCTTTGTAGACGCGTGGTTCTGTGGGCCCTGTATGGTGTGTCCATTGCCTGTTTAGTCAACTCTACCAAGGCTCAAGACCATCGGCTGTGGTATAAATTTTTGTGCTGTTTCTCCAAAAAGAGGTAAATAGGGTGAGTGTAGAGTTTGGGGATGAAATAGAGAAAATAATGAGGAGCAACTCCTTCAGTCCTTGTCTCTTGACTCATTCGTGAAATAAAAATAATTAGATTAATAAAACAATTCATATGTGGCTTAGAAAGGGTTAGAACAATTCCTGTCTCACCCAGTATTTCTCTGAAGTGAGGAAGGTAGCTACTGGCTTTGGGAATCATGTAAGAGCTATTCTTAACAGACCTGAAGAGAGAATTCCTGGCAAATTAAGACTGTGCAGTTTTGACACTGACTTCTCTATGATCTTAAGTAATCCGTGTGCACTGCTCTGTAAGTCCGTGCAGCATTTGCAAGCAGATGGGAGCCAGCTCTGCCTCACTCCCAGGCAGACGCCTCCCGTCCCCGCTGATGCTTGAGCTGGCTGGCAGCCACGTAGCCATGTCAGCCCCCGGAGCCCGGCCATGGCTCCGCTGCGCTCAGGCCTCCCTCAGCTCAGCCCGGCTGACACTGTCTGCCTGGGTATCACAGAGCACACTCGCCTTTGCTGGCACAGCCTGGGGAGACGCACCTTGTTTTCATTTGCCTAGATGTAAAAATGTTTAGCGCTCCAGGAACCAGACCTTGGTTTGCGAGATTTATTACAGTTTGCTCATTGCTTTCACAAATATGAAAGATGACATAGGCAAAACAATGAAAACGCAGTTGTGTCATGTATTTACATCTAACATAAACTATACTTTACAAAGCACTGAATTTATTTCAAAACTATCCATACATTCAAGTGTAAACCTGCATCTCATGCTGCTAAAAGATGCCCCAAAAGAAATAGTTGCCTTTGCCCCGAAGTAATAAAACAGTCGAATAAAATTTATTGCCAGCTCAAAATGCTACTAACACCTTATTTTCATTGCCAAACTCCGCAAATAATCTTTAATTTGGTTTTTTTTTACATATATGTGTAAGAGTTTAAAGGAAATACTTAAAGAGCTGTACAGCTTGTAGAATACTTCGCTCCCTGTGCATTAATCTTTAAATGTTTGGCTCACAGTGCCATGTAAAGTGGCTGGAAAAGGAAGAAACATATCAGGCATCTACCTGAAGAACTGGAGGATGAAAGCACCTGAGAAACTTCGAAAAATAGCCATTTTTAGCTTCCTTCGCATGTACTCTCAATTAGTAATAATAATAATTTTAAAAGCTTAATAGAAGAAATGACAAGACAGCCAAGGAGCTTGTATGGCCGCATGTCCATACGTGAATGGCTGTGAACGGGAAAAAGACCACTATGAAGTCCACCTCTTAAAACACTTGTAAGATGTAATGTTTTAAACTCTGATGAAACATGTAAGGAATTTGCATGCTAATGGAAAAAAGGATCCCTTTTTATGTATCGAGTATTTAAGAGCAATTGCCCCCAGCTAAATTTATTAAACCAGAAGAGTCTTGTAGATTTTTATTGAAGATTTATTAGTCCCATTTGTTTCTCTTCTTCACAACATGAGTATTAAACTCAATCCTGCAAGTTCGTCACAGGTGAAACTCCCTTTCAAATTAAAGGAAGTTCTGGATCTGAGCCAAAGCCAGTTAAATACATGTATTGACTTCATGACGCCTAGGTAAAGGCTCTTGTATGCTTAGCTTTTTAGGATTGATCCTGGTCTTTGAGGGTTGAGCGGATAGGTCAGAGGCGTTTTTTGTATCTTTTTTTAATATTGTGACTTTCCTCTCATTTTTAAATAATGTCAAAAATTAACAGTATCTGGAATCCCACCTAGTAAAATTGCTCAGTTACAGTGTTTCTGGGAAAGAGTAATTTCTTCAAAATTCAGTTAAATTTAAGCATCTTGTCTAAATTAGTCATCTAAGCATCTTCCATAGCAAGCAGGGAGAGACAGTACCCTCCCCAGAATGATTCAATCAACTTGGTTCTTTGCCCTGAAAAAGTGAAGACCTACAGGACCCATTCAGACTGACTACCAACGGCTGAGCAGCTCCATGACAGGAGTTGTGTCTCTTCCGTGGAAGCTGAGAGGAGAACTCATTGCTTCACAAGCTGTGTGAGGCTGTGGTATAGATGGATGGCATTTGACCTGCCTGATGATGGGTAGCCTAAGACAGCTATGTTTAATGAAGTTTGTTACTTTTCTTGCAAGCCTTAAATTTGCCTTCTGCTGAATTTAAGTGTTACCTTAACTTTGTAGTCCCATAGTTTTGATACTTCGGTTTTAGAAAAATATCCCTGCATGCTTTTCTTCTTCTCATGAAGTTACCTATTGCTCTGCCACTCTTTTCCAATGCAACTTACAAATAAGAGGACAGTGTTTATGTGCGTATATCTGGCTGCCTCACAAAACCTGGCCAGATCCTGTTTGTTTTTCTTACTCATGTCAGCAGTTGCCCTTGTTTTCTGATTTTTGGAAATCAACTGAGTGCTATTTGCTTTTGGGCAGATGTGATATCATTTGTAGCATGTTGAGCGGTGGTGACAGGACACAGTACAGTGCCACTGGAAGGTTACTTGAATTCACTGTGCTCCCCTCCAGATTTTGCTGAAGGGAGTGGAGGAATTCCCTTTGTCTGAAGTTAATGATGCCACTGGCATCATGGCACACAGGTATATTGTTGGGAATACATCTGGCATCAAAGCCTCTTCAAAGTCATTCCCCCTACCACGTGTATCCAAAAAAGCACTGTGAACTGCATTTCTATTTTTGTCTTATAGCCTCATGCAGGGCAAATATGTGGAAATCAACACATCAAAGTGTAAGACATCTTTTGGATTTTCACTTTGCTTATTGCTGAATATGGCAACTGTATTCATTACCAAATCTCTTGTGATGGAAGTGGGCAGAACGTCTGATCCATTTTCAGGAAATTTTGAGCAGTTCTAGTGACTCCAAAAACAGATTCTTTCAACAGATGCAGACATTTTTTTAAAAGTTGTTTTCATGCATCTGGTGTTAACTTGTTCTTTTCTTTTTTAAGGTAACAAGAACTATTCAAATCTGTTGCTATTTTCTAGTCCCCCTGGTTAAGACTGGGAAAAAAACAGTTCACAGTTTTGTTCATTTCAGAATTTAAGGACAAATATTGTGATGAATGCCTTAGAACAAATCATGAACATTCAGAGATAAATGGCTATTTTCAGGAATTAACTTGAGTATTAAGGATAACTAAAAAGTTAGGAAGGAGAGACCGTGGTACAGATAGGGGTGCTGAGGTGCAAAAGGCAAGCATGCATGCACAGCCCCAGGTTGTAGAGTTCTTACTGCATGCGTAAAAAACAGATATGGGTTGAAATGGCAGACAGGGATTTTCATTGCTCTGTCCACGTAGTGACTGGCTGAGTATAAGGAAGAGGAAAATGACCTTTTTTGGCCTTTTGTCTTTTGTTCCTGTGCACAGACAATGAATTACCTTCTTTTTTTTCTTCTCTGCTGTCATTTCTGAAAGATACCAGGCAGATAAGGCAGATGACACTTTAGGTGATATATATATTTTGAATCACCTAGGCTTCTTGCATGCTGGAAGCTAAGTGCAACATAAGTTCTCTGGTAGTTCAGTGCTAGTGGATCATGCAAGGTCAAGACGTATGACAGGTTTACTCTGCATATTCCTATTATGACTTCAAAATGGCACTCTTCTACTGACAAGTCTAAAAAAATTTCATAAAATACTACCCAAAGCTTGTGTTATGTCAACTGACTATGCTGTCATAGCAATAAACAGACTGTTAGAAGTTTGCATCTGATTTCCCAGTGGTGCTTGTTTCATTCTTTTACCAAGGATTTCTTTTCTTACAATGTCATTTAGAGAGACAAGAACTTTGTATTTAAGAAATGATACATAATAATAAACCCAAATATAAACAAATGAGCACGATAGAGACCCATGCAATGTTTTACTGTGGTTTACTTCTTTGTCTGCTAGTTGCTTTCTGTTTAATACATGGATATACAGCATGTTATGCTAAAAAGTCTACAGATTATCTTAGTAATTCCTTGAGTATTGGAACAATACAATTCAAATGACTAAAAAGAATGATTTTTATTTTTATATTAACATTTCTTTTTACTTACATATATACTTACATATATACTGCTTACTTACTTCGTGCATATTCAATCTTGTCAATTTTAGCCAATTCATTCTTTTGTTATTCTTAAGGCTTTTTTTTTCTTCTGTTTTCTGCTCTTATACTTTTGCAGTGGAGTTCACAGTATTGTTGTACTGTGGAAATTTTCCCTTTCTAAAAGTCATCTTTTGATTCTTCTTTGGGAGAGACAAACTGTTTGGTCCCAACTCTACCTATGAAACACAGAAATGTATTTTCTTACAAGGCTTTAATGTGTCAGTGTCTCACAAACTGCTACGACAATACTTAATGACAGTAACAGAACCACAGCAAGATATTTTGCATCTATTGCTTTCTCTCCCCTCCTCTTCACTATCACCATCACATCTTTGGGCTTTCAGGTACTGCCAGTCCTGGTCCTTCCTGGGAAGTGGTAGCAACATCATCAGAGCTCAGGTGTATTTGCAGCATTTAGCAAGGCCCTTTACCTTGCTTGTTCAGTATCTCTGACAACTATGCCTGTCAGAAGTACTATTAGTCAGGCTGCTTCTGTTCAGGTTGCCTGTATTCCTGAGGGCTTAGCCTACGCTGGGTGGTTAATTTGGACTCAAACAGCACTTGAGTTTTGAGAGCCGCCACCATCCTCCAGTAGAATAGTGGCTGTAGAGTAACCTGGAGGTCTTTCAGGAACAACAGTCCCTGGATTGATGATAAACACCAAAACAGAGGACCTCTTCTGTTGCCTTCTACAGTAGCTGCTTTTTGGTACTTAGGTTCCCTCATGCATCTATAATAAGCAAGAGTTTGTACTCAAATTTGCATTGGTATTACTTACAACTTTAAAAAAAGCTGAATTAAACACCTTGGGAACTACTGTGATAATGCAAGCATTTAAAAAACTATATGAGATGGTACAGAGTATCAAACAGTACATTTGATTTTTGGTGGTGAATACTTCTTATATAGAGTGAGGGGTTATTATATCCTTTGTTATTTTTTATATGTTGGCATCACCATTGAGTCTGAGGTATAGATAGATTGTTAAGCGACTGAATGAAATGTATACTGTTGTAAAATCTTCTGAAGATGCGTTGTTTTTACTTGAGTCTAGAAGAGAGATTATCAACTTAGATTTACATACTGTGTGGCACAAGCATGAATTCAAAGTGTAAATTGAAATGTGCAGTCTGTAACAAGCAGTTCGTCTGTGAGCTACACATGAATAAAGACTGCATTTTGTTGTTTCTCATCTTGCACTGTGTACAGCTGGGAGTCCAGAATAACTTCTGGGCTCCTTCCGTTTGAATTAAACAAAATCAATATTCAGATGTAACTTTTACTTTACATGTTGAGCAAATGAGGGAATCTAAAAAGGGTTGCACCTTTACCCTGAGAAAGGTATTATAAAGAAAATCTGAAAAACTTAGTAACAGATGCACATACACTGCCAATAAATTAGGGCATCTTTAATTTGTTCTCTGAACTGGAAGCTTACGGACGCTTACTGGAAGCTCACAGCACTGTATAGCAGCAGTGTACATGACTTTGAAAGGCAGCATACATTTGCTTGTTGAAGGATCACATGAGAGCACTATGAATAGGTCAGACAGCTATTGCTGATGCTAAACAATCTGTCAACGACTGTCTTCATAACAGGCCATGTTATTTTTCTGATTACGGGGGTGGCTTGGCCTGTCCCTCGCAGACTGTCCACTGCCTGTCCGCGGACAGACTGTTTGGTACAGCAGCACACAGGAGTGTATTTAGGCACCACCCAGCTCATATTTTCTCTCCGTAATGTCAAGGGCTCAGTGCGTGGCCAGTTTAGATAAAAGCAGTTGCAGTGAGATGGTTCATGAGCTGATGAGGAGTTAAGCGTTTTAAAAACTGGTGAACTGTAGGATGAGTCCTGAAGTGAAGTTCTTCAAGGTAGGATATTGTTTGAATTACGGGGTCTTACCAGGTCCATTTCTGGCCCTTGTCTGTTAATCTCCCTTTGCAAAGAAGGTAAAGGAGAAATGGCAGTGAGAGGGCTAAAATAGACAGCACGCTGCTATAAACAGAGGTGCAGAGAACATCTTGTCAGGCCTATTTTTCCTTGAAGTAAAACTTTTAACAACTGCATGTTTTAGTGACTTGGGTGGCACAGTGAGAAAACAGACTTGGCCTTTTCATCTTTTGGGCACAAATCTTGGCTTCTGTTGAAAACGAAAACTGGTTTTGGTGGTTTCATTGGAGCAGACATTTGTCTGCATCATGAAACGGTTCAGTCTGGCACCAGGGCTCATCATTGCTCGAGTGGGGCCCAGCACAGGAGAGCAGGGGTGTTACAGGTCAGGGCTGCAGTCGGTACTGAGCGTTGAACGCTTGCCCAGTCAGCCTACTCTATCGGACTTCAGCCAGTGCTATTTGCTTCACTTTCAAGAGCATCTATTTCTCTCTGTCACTTCCTCTGTCTCTCTTCCTCACACACACTTAAAGAACAAAACCCTCCTTTATGCAGCTAAGCATTTTAAATAATTTTTCCAAGTCAGAAAGGGAGAGAGACTGGAAAAAATTACAGCACAAATTACAGCTCAGCTCGTGGATGAACGATTGCCTTGTCATCCTAATGTCCCCCTTCCTTCCCTTAAACCTCACTGGTGAGTGGGCTGTAAGCAACAATATTGATTGGGATCTGCTGGAGTAGGTCTCCAGAACAGGACTTTCTGCTGCCTTGCTTTCATCACGCAGTTGCTTCTCTGTGGTAGCTCTTTCTGCTGTATGCACAGCAGATAATGACTGAGCAACTTCAGAGTAGAACACATCTATCTGCATAACATCTGCCTGTCCTAGATAAATTAATTTATTTTATCTGATGTTAAGTTCTGCCCTTTTCTGCTGTTTACCTGAAAGAGATTTCTTGGGGAGACAAGAGGAGATCCTGCTATTCTTTCCTGGAAAGGTAGCAAAGCAGGAAAAATGTTCACAGACTCTTAAGAACCCAATAGAAAGGTAGAGAATATGGATTTAAGACATAAAGTTGCTATGAACAGTGTAGACATACCCAAGCCTATTTTATTGAATTGAGTTTGGCTCTGGGCTTCTGACTGTTTGTGAAGGGAGCTGACTGTGGGCTCGCTGGCCATGCTGCAGGCAGTGCTGTGCCCTCACGCTGTACGTTTTCAGTACCGAGGTGGTACTGCTGGGCACAGCCAAAGTCTCTCTGCACTACATTGCACTCTGCTGTGGAGGCATATCTTAAGTAATGACACACACTGGGGCGACTGCAGCTGGTGTGACAAGCGTATTGTGAAGCTCTTGAAGTCCCCATGCACTTTTGAAAATGAAACTTAGGTCTTGCATTGCTATGTGGTTTTATAAATGTTATCCCAGGAAAAATGCAATTTAAATATGACATACTTTCAATTTAGTGGCCTGCTCATCTGTATGTGCGCTTTTTTTCCTCTAGAAGTGTTTCACTAAAGCTCTTTTGAACAAAAAAACTCAACATCTGAAATTCTAGCTTTCAGAGGCATGGAGAAGTAGGTGATTGCTGATTAAAATGAGACAAAGCAGCATGTCCTGAACAAGGGGAAAGAGCTGTGTCTTACATTTCAGAGTAGGAAGCTCTATTTCCTGTTTTGCTACATGGGACTTGGTTCTCCAAATGCACGTGTTCCACTCCAGTTGCCCAGCTGTTGTCTTCTTCATCTAAAAGATGACCCCTTTGTTACAATATATTGGGTATTTACGATTCTAAGTAGAGACTGGTTTATGTTGGCAGTCTTTTTTCTCATCAAAAGCAAGAAATAAAAAGGTAAAACTGTGGTTTTTTTCCAGGAGGACGTAGTTTACAAAGTTGGGGTGAACACAGGGCTTGCTGCTGAGTGACTTCCAGAGAACATAAGACTCTAAGGCTGCTGCTGAAATTTGGACTAAAAGGATGACTGACTGTTGTTCTTCAGTACTTTTAGGTGTGCCCTTAAAAATTATGAACTCTCGGGATTAACCTGAGCCAAAAGCAGTAAAAGCAGAAGGTGTTCAGGTCCCCCTCCCCATATATGTCAATAAACCTAATTCGTGGCCTGTGATAGTCTTGATATCCCAGTCTTGGGATGTTTCCATAAACACTCTCAATACAGGAGTTTTGTGCTGGTTTTCTGTCGTGCATATAAATATCTTTCAGAGTTAGGTTGAGACCACCAAACTCTTTATCTGTAACTTTGCTCAGACTTGTGAAAAGTTAAAACTAGAGCATATTATTATGCCACTATTTACCTAACCACAGTCTTCCTAAACATTTCTCCTATGCATAAATCAATGGCTCCAGTTCTCTTCCTCTGTTACACATAATTGAGGAAGTAACCCTTCCTAGGAAGACACTGCTCCAAAGAAAATTAAAGTAAATCCATGTTATTAGAAATCTTTAGAGGACAAGGACTTTTTGTTCAGTGCTGTGAGTGACTGTAAGAGGATGATAGATATGTGTTCATGTTGAATTAGTCCTACTGCAGTAAAAGCCTTTGGAGGCATTGGCAGCAAGTATCTAATTTTTGGTCTTCCTTTTGAGTGTGATCCAGTTAATTTTCCAAACGTACCTACACTTCTGTTTGACAATAGCCAAGAGAAATTACATCCTACAGTTTGTTCAGGTCTTCCAGTTAGATCTGTCTTTTGGCACTTCTTGCCGGTGGCTTGGGCTGATGGGCCTCATCTCCATCACTTTTATCTCGGTTTGCTCAGGACAAAATGTTTGTGCCACTTGAAAGTAGAAAACGTCATAGCCATTCTCAGAGCATCTCAAAAGCAAGTCTAGTACCATTTAGGGACTTCCTGGGATCAGTTACCAAATTAGCACCAGTCCGTAGATGCAATAGTTTTCAAAGTAACAACTGTCTTTTCTTATAAAATCACGAGGCATTCATATTGTAAAATGAAGGTGAACTGAGGTTGCATTTGTCAGATACATGTTGTAATAAGCTATGGAGGCTACAAGACGCATCATCTGGTTTGCCATGTGCAAAAAATGCCAGTGTTTTTGTAGGAAGGCAGGTATTCTGCTTGATTATCGTAAGATCCGCTAGGCACTAAACTCATGAAATAGAGACAGAGATTTTTAGCCAAGAAGCTTCTACTTTAGTATTATTAACTTGAAAAAATGTCTGCATTAAAACACAGGTTCTCCATTAGCGTCTCTTCAACAGTGTTCCAGTTCAGATCAACACTTTGGGCGGTGTGTGACTCCCAGCCAAACATCTTGTTAAATACTTGCAGGATTTCCCACAGCGGATCTTACTTTAATCAAATAATTCAAACGTTTCTTTTGTAAGTACAATAGAAGGGCAGGGCTTGTGTTTACACAAGTATTCAGTATGGAAATCCTGTATTAATTGAGGTACATTTACTTCACTTAGGACGGTGTACACGTAGTAAATCTTTAAATAAAAGGCCTTTTGCTGTTGCCTATTCCAGAGAGGCAATCACGTGAAATGCTAACCTGTCACATACAGAAGATGATGAGAACATGGCTTCAGAGGTGTGCAATGTAGGCGGCAGAGATGTTCCTAAGTAAAGAAGACAACTTTATGGGTGATATTGGATGTAAAAGAGTATAATTTGTAAAAAGTAGTTTCATCCCTATGGAAACTACTAAAAAAAGAGCCTGTGTCTTTCTCAGTCAATTTCAAGAATGATTAGCAGGAGCAATGCCAGATGTTGTCTTTTTATAATATCGTGGATTCGTATAAACTGTGATTTAAATTATTATCTTTCTAAGGTAGCAGTTATATTTTCTGCGAGTAAGCACAATATTATTCTGCCCAGCTCAGTGCAGAATCTAGAGCTTTTATGATTAACAGTAAAGCATTTAGAGTTTCACATAAAGAGTGTATAAAAAGGAAAGATAATACTATTACTCAGTGATAATATTATTACTCAGTAAAAGGTAACCAGAATTGTGCTCCTCTGAGTTCCTTATTTTGCTGTGCCAGAAAATGCCAGAATCAAAATAACACATCTACAGAAGAATTAAACAGAATTAACATTTTCCTCCACAGCGAGTTGGAAATTACATGTTGCTTCTCTGTTTAATACAGTGAAATCTTTTCTCATTTTTTTTCTTGAATTATAACTCTGCTATAGTTGAAAATATATTTTTACCAGTGCATTAAATACCTGGAGAAAGAGTGTTTTAGAACATTTTTAGGTAAATATAGGTCAACACAAAGGAATCATACAGTTGGAAATATTTTCCAGTGTTTATGTTCAGATGTTCAGACCTGTCTGGCTCCTCTCTATTTGCATGTGTTGGGGTTATAGGCAGTCCAGCTACATTCCACATTGATTTATATAAATATATTGCAGATTATTAACCTCCAGCCAAATACCAGCAAATTGCACTTTTCAGGAGGGTTTGTGACTTTTCACAAAGTTTATTTACTGTGTACAGAACATGTACGCCCCATTGAGGGAATCTTAAAGAACAGTATTTGTCGTTACGAGAAACAGGCCAAGACATTTTCTCCTACTGTCACTATATTACCATAATAATCTTCTTTTGTTCATATGATGATTACAGATTAAGTACAGATTTCTCTTCTAGTAGAGGTAGGGTGACAGTCCCTCCATGTTCTGGAACAATGGTTCCCAATTTATAACTCGCTTAAAAGCTTCCTTAAGCTAAAATGAATGTGCATACATTCATTTTCAAAATACAGTGGCAGATAAACAATTTTTAAGGGTCTGATCAAAGATCATTTAGGAAATGCTGTTAAAGTGAGAGCACAGCCTTACCATGGTAAATGTCAAGTGAGAAATACTGCTCTCTTAAAACCTGGATTACAGTCTTCACAGGTGGTGATGCCAATTCTAGTCTCCCCTTCTCTTGTGAAATATATTGAGATTTAAGGTAAGAAATAAAATCTCAGTACAAAGTGTTGTCCTAGTCTGTTTGTCAGATGTCCTCTGTGAAAAGCAGGTACCCCCAAGCCTTTGTGTGTGATCAATTGTCTTGAGATCCTGAATATAAATCCTCTAGTCCTTGAACAAACAAAAATATTACTTGATAACGTTACCAGAAATCCTGCACTTCACAAGAAGTAATTCTAAGAGGATGAAAGATACAAATAATACAAAAACATCACTGCTATGATGTTGAAAAAAATAAGCCGTAGCATCAACACTAGTTTGGTCTGTTATCAATGCTATATTCTTCAATTTAACTGTATAGACCTGTTTCTCAATAACTCCATTAATTTTTTAAATGTGCTGTCACCTAGCAAAAGTAGTGATTGGTTTTCTGCCTCACCTCAGAGAGAAATGCAATCTGATCTGTACAATATAAAATTAATGAATAAGGACATTAGTAAAGTATGTGAGCAGGGAAGAAATGCCCTTCTAGCTGTTGGATGGTTTCCTTTTGGGATTTTGTGGAAGTGGGACTTGAGGATTGATAGTGAAAGTCACAGGTGTGAGTATAGGTGTGAAGCATAGAAGGATGGGCAGATGTTTTTGAAAAAGGTAAAACTGATTAAGTGATTAAAGCTGGTATGGTAGATAAAGTGGAGAAGATGAGAGAAATCCTGCTTGAAAAGAGAAAACAATAGAAAATAGAGTAATCAGATAGGAATGTGGTATTATGAAAAGCTTTGTAAATTAGTTTGATATTGTGCAACTGGGTGAAATGATAAACACGTTTCAGTAAAAGAATGACCAAAAGTGATGAGAGAAGTAGTGATGTCTTGTGCACAAAGTTTTTTTTCGAACTATATTCTCACTCTGAAGGTATTACTTGCGTCCAGGAATTTGCAAGAGGGATCAGCAAAAAAATTCTGTATCTGCCAAAGGAGATGTAATTATAAAGCTGTGTAATGGTGAACGTGGGAGTTATGTGGAAAGAAACTGAAGGTGCATGTTTCCTGCTTTTTTTTTTAATGACTGTAAGTGCTGGAGCCTAGAATGTGGATAAATATCAAGTAATTTTCTGTGTTAACTATAGTTACTGTGTCAAAAATGTATTTTCTTTTAATGTAATTATTTTACATTCAACAGCTGGTGAGTTCTTAATAATTAATCCTACTTCAGAAGTCACAAGTGAATGACTGAGATGGTATTTTTGATATATCAACTGTTATCTGATGAATAAAGAGCTCAAAGATTGGTCTACCTTTGGAAAGCTCCTTTCCATTTTACATACTGTAAGAAATTTAAATAGACATGCTTGAGATGCAAGGTATGTCTGTACTGGTTGCTCTATACTTATTTCTTCTTTTCCTTCTCTCAGGTTGTTTGATGTGTGCACCGTGTCACGAACAGACAGAGAGACCAAGTTAACATTAGTGTTTGAACATGTGGATCAAGACTTGACTACTTACTTGGATAAAGTTCCAGAGCCTGGGGTGCCTACTGAAACTATAAAGGTATTTAGGGAGAAGGATTTTGGATACTGTTTCAGAGATAAATGAGAAAGATGAACTGTGTTTTGTTTCCATAGGATTTTGTTATATCAAAATTGAGTAGTGCCCATCTTGGGACATGAACTGCAGCACAAAGTAACAGATAACAATCTCTTTGTGGAAATGCTGCACTTGTGATATATTTATTCTTTCACAGTTCTAAATTTCCTGAATCTCTACTGTTTTACCAAACGTAGCATTTGAGCACAGGAAGGACATGGACCTGTTGGAGCAAGTCCAGAGCAGGGTCACCAAGTTGCTTAGAGGGATGGAGCACCTGTCTTATGAGGAAAGGCTGAAATAATTGGGATTGTTCAATCTGGAAAAGAGAAGACTCCTAGGTGACCTAATTGCAGCCTTGCAGTACCTAAAGGGAGCCCACAAGAAACACTGAGGAGGACTTTTTACAGGAGCCTGTAGTGACAGGACAAGGGGGAATGGTTTCAAACTGAAAGTGTATATTTAGATATTAGGAAAAAATTCTTTGCTGTGAGGGTGGTGAGGTACTGGAGTAAGTTGCCGAGAGTAGTTGTGTGTGCCCAATCCCTGGAAGTCTTCAAGGCCAGACTGGATGGAGCTCTAAGCAACCTGGTGTAGTGAAAGGTGTCCCTCCACATGGCAGTGGCTTTGGAACTAGATGATTTTTTAAGATCTCTTCCAACACAGGCCATTCTATGATTCCATGATTCAGTGCAATCATTAAGAAAGACCTTTGCTTGCAGCTGCAGGCAGATGATTCTGTTATTGTTTAGGCGGTGACTACTTGAACCTTCCCTTAAAGGTGAAGTGCTGGATATTGTTAGATGGATAAAATAAATCCAGTGCTCCTTATCCCTTTCCCTTTGCTTTTTGTTTCCTCAAGAGTCTACTTTTGTTTTGTGTCCATCTTGCCAGAACAGTTTCTCTACAGTCTAAGAGCAGGAAATGTTCATTGTGGACCTGTGGTGAGCTCTGTAGAGGATGGGCTGAATCGTGGTGGGAGTCATGAGCTATTGCTATAGAAGCTGGGAAGGCTTTCAGTAACTGAGGGGATGATCATGAAGTTGTACTGTAATGTTATCTCATATTCTGCATCTTTAAGGGAGGACCTCTACCTGGGAGGATGCACTTGCATTATTGCTAATAAAATGCATGTACCTGAGGATTTTTCTGAGAATTTCACAACAAAGTGCCATGTTGAAGATAATAGGTTGAAATGTGTGACAAAAACTTTATGCCTGGGAAGAGAGGTAGAGAGATTGATATTCCTACATTTTGACTGTGTCTGTTTAACCTTTCTTCTGATTTTTCTATTTTCATGAGGAAAAATAATTTATGCTTTCAGAGGTGCATTATCTTGCACTTTTATAAGTGCTTTCTGGAAATACGTTGTGTCATCTTAGTCTGGCAAAAGTCCTGATGGATGTAAAGAAAACATGAAATGTATTTGAAATGTAGTTAAATAATAATATATTAAAATATATAGATATATTATAATTTTTTAACAGTTTCAAACTTAGGAGGTGTTAGGTCTTTCAGTATAAAATTAGAACTATATCAGATAAAGATCTATTCACTTTTGTCAAAGTCACATATGTATAATATCAGTCAGTTCCAGCAACCGTGTTTTTCAACCAACGTTAGTGGATTAATAAAAAAAATTTTGAAAAATGGATACAGCTTTGTTTCAGTACTGGCAGAAGACTGGAGTGTACCTATTATATTGTAGGACTATTTTATGATAATGGTATTAAGGTTCTATTTCCTCCTAGGACTTTGAAGCTACTTAAGTGAACTGTATTTCACCTTAACAAACATTGTGAAAATAAGATGCAGGGTGACTGGCATACTATCTAACTAAATATATTGAAATTGATGGGAACTGAATGACCAAGCTTCTAAAATCTCAGTTTGAATATCTTTTGATCTCTCTTCCATTTAAAGGAAATAGAAGACATGATCAATGTACTAATGTATTTGTGATTTCCAGAAATCCTAAAATTCTAAAATTGCACTATTAGACTGTAACATATATGTGTGAATATACATTTCATGGAGATTATATACTGATGAAAGAAATTGTTGTGCTTTCTTTTGAAATGCATTGTTTTGCATGCATGGTTTACTAGTTCAACCCAGTTGCTGGATCTGATAGTTTGGCACAATAAAAGAGAAAAATTTAGCCACACAGAAACAAGGAGGAGCAATTTTGGTGTTTTATGTACAGTGCAAGTTCCACTGCAACCAGCGAAATTAGTGACTGTAAAATTCAGCTTGTGGTACATAATCTCTTTTTAAATGGGTGAGGAAAAATGTAAAATTGCTGTTTACTTTGTCATCACTGTTGATTTCAACATTTACACAGTAGCTGATGTGTTTTTTCTTGAATCCTCTTTGGCACAGGAAAAAAGAGAGATTCGGTTAACTTAAGTTGCACCCTGTTGCTTCATGGTTCATGTCAAAACACCCAGTTTATGGAGGTACTTTTGCTGATAGTCAGGGCTGATCACACAAGGAAGAGTTTCAAGGCTTTTTTTTAGCACATTTCAATACCTTTCTAATGATGGAGTATTTATGGATATTCCTGGTAGAAACTGAAGTAAAACATAGTTCTCCTGGCTGCAGGGAAATACTGTGATTTTGTAGCAGCTGAGCATTTAACCCAGAGCACATACATCGTTAAATGACTAATCTGACTTTTTATAGTTTGGCTTTTGAGGTTAATATGGATTTGTACTTCATTTATTTTCCAGAATTGCAGACAATTTGTGTAGAGTATTTCCCCTCACCGCCAGCACAGTACAAAACAACTGCCAGTATTGTAAGACCATCTGTTAAAGTTCTGCATATGTCAGCGACACAGAGGTGCCAAATGAGCCAAGTAAACCCTGGATAGCTTGAAGTTGAAGGATCTAATATACCTCTTTGGCACCATGGTGTAAAATCAACAGTTGTTAGTGGAACTTGAATGACATAAAATTACTATGAGAGAAGTATCAGTCCCAAAAGATATTTTCTGTGTGAATTGACTATCATCATTACATAACATATAGGAAAGGGAGACTCTCAGCTTTTGCTGGTTTTTGGCATGCTGGGGTTTTTAGTTACTGTCAAGGGATGTAAGTGACACCGGTACCATTTTAAGAATTTCCTTTATGTTTTGCAGGCAGTAGTCAGACTGTGGCAGTTCAGAGAAACTAACTGTATTGATCATTTAAACACAGCTAGAGCTTTTGTCTAAATGCTGCTCAGCAATGCCTTTCTAATGCTTAATGCCCTGCAGTAGGAGTCATCCCAGAGGGTGTTTAGGAAGATACAGATGGGCATCCATACCATGATAGAAGAGAGGTAGTTTTCCAATGAGACATTGCCTGGTACTGGGAATACTTACCCAGGATGTCAAGCAGACATGCTTGTTTCCCCTTCCTGTCACCAGGAGTGTGAATGCTCTAGTTCATTTCAGTGGCTCTGGCTACTGAGTTCTAGGTTATTCTGAACAGAGGTATTTTAAGTCTTTTCTGCCCTTCCATTATTTTTTAATGGAATCTACTTCAGGCTAGAGGGATGGAGAACACCACTCCCCAAGTACTTGTGGACATGGTGTTCACTTTTGAAAGAGAACTGTGTTCAGCCCTTAAATCTACTTAATAAGCCTTTGTAACTACTGGATCATAGTCATACTCACACTTGCTGGTTTCCTCTGTCAGACTTGATTAATATATGTTGTATATGGCATGAATCAGAATCAGCAGTGACAGCATCTTCCTTCTTTCCTCTCTACCCAGTGTCTCCTCCCTTCTTTTCTTCCGGGGATACTCTTTAACTTTAGGGCAGTTTATGTGGAAATGGAAGGTATGAGTTCAGTTTCCTTTGGACACAGCTGTTAGTCATGCACAGGTCTCTGGTAAAGTTAATAGTGTTAGCAGTTGAGCCTCGGAGAGACTTGGCTCATTAGAAACTTCTGCTAGTTAACATAAGGGTAGTGGAAACGGGAATGACATGTCTCTACCACAGAAAGATTTTTTTTTTAAATAGTTAACAGACCACTAAAGCATTTTGATGTTTTAGCCTTTGGGTCTGAAGCATGTTTAAGCTGTGTGGTCACATTTTGTTCTGATGCTTGTGAGACTGGCATGTGTTTTTTGCTCCTAAGCAGTTTTGATAAGGATATGGTTGTTACAATACTAACCACATTTTTAATAAGGAAATCATGCATGTGCAACCAAATTGATGTGTATTGATTTAAGATATTGCAATGTATTTAATAATATTTAGCTTTAAATTAATCTGTGCATGTGATGGCTTGGTGTATAGAGCTGTGCATTAAGTGGTGAAGGAATGGTTCTTTTGAGTTCCTTCCAGTCATGTTGTTCTACCAGACCAAAGAACTGTAAGAATTGAACTCAGTCTGTAAGAATGAGAGGGGATGACAAACTGTTACTGAGGTTGTTTAATTTTGGTAATGAACAAAATTCACTTTGTGAGGTAATGTCATCATAAGTAAACTTGTGGCTTCTTGGAATTAAGAATTTAGGCTACCCAAGCTACACGTACTAACTGAGCTGTGCCTGTTTCAATCTGACAGTCAGCAGAGGAGAGAACAGAACAAAGGTCTGTGGTACAGCAGGTGCATATATTATCTGTCATGGGATGTTGCAAAAGCTGGGAGTGTCCTTCTACCCAGGTCTGTGAATCTTCATGGTATTACCTCCAGCCTCGAACAGGGCAGCCAAATCACAGAGAGAGCAGGGTTCAGTGTATATGCTTTCTCTGTTGTGTCCTGTTTCCTCACCCAAGTGAATGGCTTCTGTGAATATATTTTGGTTTATTCTTTGCATAGGAAACCTAAATATCCATCTGACTCAGGTATACAGATTCTGGTATTTAGATGCCTAAAATTTAGAAAGTACAATAGTGAACCTAATTCCCTTCTGTGGGCTTATCTGATAGTAGCCCATAGATTCAGTTTTTTAATATTAGCCCCAGTCATAGAATACACGTTGGTGTTGCATCCCTGTGCATTTCCTTAACTTATATTATCTGCAGTCAAATGAAGCAGACTGATCACATCTTTCCAGTACTCTTAGAAAATTAATATGAAGGTGCTGTTTCTCAGAAAGCTAACCAGAGTTCACTGTCGTGAGATGACTCATCAGCCATATGCCATGGTCGTACCTACTCAGTTGATCACGTATGAGATGTGGAACAGATGTCACACAATCATGCAATTCTGAAAATAAATCAAGATATTCCAGGAAAACAGATTCACTAGTACTGAGAGTCTTCAGAGTGTGACTGTATTTAACAACATCAAAGTTAAAAGTCAGTAAAAGAAAGAACCTGCTCGAATTAATAAGAGAGATACTAAGAGAAGACCTGTTATTAATGTTTTCCTGTCAATACTTTAGTGGTAAAAAAAAGAAGCAAAACTTAGTAAGGAATTTAGAGTGTACAGATGATGGATCAGACCCCCAGTGATACTATACTAAGAGGTGTAAATCCATTATCTTTAGTGAAATGGTGCCCATTTACAGCTGCTAAGGATTTCATTTTTGTAGATTATTTTGCAACACATTTTATTCTGAGTCTATCTGATAATTTAAAGAAGAGTTGCCAGTATAAGTAAATGAAAAACAAATGGGCTCAACCGATATATAATTGTGAGATTTTTTAATTTTCTCTGTTATCCTACTACCAGGGGTTGGACTTCTGCATGAAGGGGTAGCAGGAGAGAGAGCAGGTGTCCTGCACAAATGACAGTTCTGAAGGAACTAAGCATTAAAAAGTGGATATTCTCCAAAGAGTGGTGGTTCCCTCTGTTGCATGTGGCTGCATGTAGTGGCACAGCCACATCTGCTGTGACTGGTAGCAGGTAGCAATGTACAATCTGACCAAGTGCTTAGGAGTCCCTTCTGTGAATAAAGGGACTGCTACACACAGGATATTATGCAATATAGTCTTATATCCATGCAGTTACTTCTTTAGCTTGGACCTTTTTACTGTTAGTGTAGAGCCACTGATTTTAATTATGGTGGTGTTAAATATCTCCAAATTCCTACCATTTCTAAATTCATATTGAAACCTTAGCAATCTAATGATAATGTATAGTTGCTTTTTGCCATGCTGTAGCCAAGAACTGCTCAGACCTCCATTGCTTGCAAACTGAGAGCTCATAAAAATGTGAGGCACTCCAATAATTTTAAATCACTCTGTCCTGACTAGAGTGATTTAAAATCATTGGAGCGCTTCACATTTTTTCAGTTGTTCCAGTTTGGAAAGCAGTCAAGTAACACTGTAGCATAATGCATGAAAGTAACCTGCCTGAAATAATTTTAGGCTTTCTAAACAATGACACTGAATTAGAAATGTCACTATGAAGTGATGTCTATCAAGGGCTCTGTAAATAGACATCTCAACCTACTTTTCCTCTGTAGTCCAAACTCTGAAGGCAGCAGTGCAATCCAGCAGGGCCCTAAGGGACACATCCTTTTTTGAAGTCAGAAGGAGGCTATTGTTTTCAGTGCATGGAGGGCCAGAAATCATCTTTATTCAGAAAGTCAAAGGGAATTAAGAAACTGAAGAGATTCTGAATTGTGGGCAGGGATGGAGATTGAGCCTTTGGTAGAATGGGATTTATGATCAAGTCATTGCAAAATTGCAGTATTACAAACACTGGAAATAAATTGTTGCTCTAAGCTTGTTTCATTTCTGTTAGTTCAGCAGAGCTAGACATTGATGTGATGTATAAAAAAGGTTATGGGTCCTACTGCTCTGCATTCCCTTGAGACACTCTCAGATTATTAATGGCACTGGTTTTTTGCTATTGGAACATCTGTGTTACGTGAAATGCTTTGATGACACTGAAAGAAAGGGAGCACGTGGTAGGAATAATGCTCAAGCAGGTGTAGAAGTGGGGCTAAGCTGCTAGGCAGCGTGTCAGAGACAGTGCCATACTGTTCCGCATCCAGCCCGTGGCAGTTCCTTCAAGTGGGAAGTACTTTTGCGATGCTTTCCTTTGTCTCATCGTGGTGATGAGCAGTTGCAACTTGCTCTGCAAGCACATCCTGCCTCAGCAATCAACAGAAGTGTCACTCATGTTTCCAGAGTCTATCTCTTCATCAAAGATGAGATGCCACATATAAAGCAATTAAGAAAAAGCTGCTGCAGCTGATGGTGCACATAAAGCAGTGGCAGAACAATAGACTAAAATGTTTGGATTTATGCATGTTCTAAATTTGCTTACAAGCCATATGTTACTTTTGACAAGTAATTTGAAGGTCATTCCGCAGCAGATGTGTGATAAAGAGGAGACATTCAAAGAGCCATTCTTGATTTTTGCGGGGACAGATAAGAATCACTTTCTTAATAGTAGTTTCTGCACTGGAAAGAAATCAGTCCCCTGTGCAGTAGACGCACAAAGCTGTACTTCGTCCCAAACAAGCACACAGAGGTGGTGAAGAGTAGACAGAAACACAAATTGTGACAAGGTAGATGTTTGGGAGGACTGGGCAACATATTTTGTCTTATTGAACTCCATATTCTAAGGATCAAACTCAGTTGATGTGGGACAAGTAGCATTGTGGCAGGATACATTTCCCATCTCAGCCAACCCAAGTTACTGCAGCTCAGATTCTCTAAACTAGAATATTCACGAAGTGTCTATATTTATTCACTGTGATTACAGAGCTGTAGTGTAGAATAATTCAAAAGTTGGCCACAGACAACTCATAGCTAATAAAAGATAATACAGTAATCAAATAAGTTATTTTGCCATAAAACTGTTTTCTCTCTTCCACCCCGAGAGAAATGTAATGCTTTTGGACTAGCTGTATGCACAGGTTTTATGCCAGTGAATAGGCAGGTTCTTGTATCCCACAGTAAAAATTAATTTGAAGCATGTAACTTTAGTGGCATACTGATTTAATCAAGATATGTTTTGTTTGTTTCTTTCCCTCTGTAGCAGATGTATTTTATTTATGCCAGAAAACAAAGTTCCATACAAATGGGCAATAATTGAATTTTTTTGTATTATGTGTTTTCATGTATAGAATGTAAACTTGGCTTTAAGAATTTTTCTATTATTTATGAATAAATAGGCACATAAACACATATACATATATAAATATATATTGTAAAAGTCCTCTAACATATTTGCAGAAAAAAAATATTGCTATTCGAGTGAGAGAAAGGGAGGCTATGATCATCATTCTAGTGTCTGCAAAGTTTGTTTTCTCAAAAGAGGTGTGGCTCAGAAAAGGCCAGAACTGGCAATGCAGATGCTTAGAGAAGAGTTAAGAGTATACAAATACATAAGGGGTAGCACCAGTTCCTCCTCCTGTGCCTAGAGAGTGGTTTGGTGTGTATTGCCTTTACGTGCACGCGCATGAAGGCACACTGCACATACATGTGCACACAGATACACGTGTGTGTGTGTGTGTGTGTGTGTGTGTGCACGTGTATATGTATGTACACACACGTATGTGCTGACTCCCAGAGTCCATCAGTAGCTCATCACCCAGTACAGCTGAGCTGTTACATTCATAGGGAAGGAATAAAATGAGACCCAGCTGAGGCTGCGCCTCTCCCTCCTACTCAGTGTGTCAGATGAGAGACACATGGAGAGCCTCTGTCCCTCCGCCCCTGTGGATACCAGAGCAGACACGGTTCCTCCCTGCTTCCTGTCCTTGGGCCATCAGGCACGAAACTGGAGAGAAGCACCAGCCAGGGGCATCAGCCAGCTATACTCAGCTACTGAAGCAACCAAAGCCAAAAGCTCTTGACACTCGGGAGCTTCTTTCAGTGATTGCAACTCAGTGTTTCTGCCTATGCTACTCCTATTTTTTGAGCCCTTTCCTCTTTCCATCCTTCCTTTCCACCTTAATATTTTCACCTCACTTTCACTCTGTATTTACACAGTAAAGCACTCTTCTGTTCTTTCCCTTCTTCCAGAACTTTTATCTCCATACTTTTCTTTCCATTTTGCCTATGCCCTCCTGACTATCCTCCCATGAAAATGTATCATGGAACTGTCCCACTCTTTCTCCACCTGGGGTCTGTCTTGTCCATTTTATTTGTGTGTTTTTAATGGAAGAGGCTGTGTGAAAACCCTTGACAGTATAGTGCCCACCGTAATAGTAATCCTTTTTGACTGGCCTTTGCACAATACCTTGTTAAACATGAGTCATGATAATCAGATCCTACAAAAGCATTTTTCGTGTGAAACACTGCTGCTCCTCTGCTCTGCTGTTTTCCCACCACAGCCACTTCACACATTTACACAACTGCTTCCTTTATATATCAGTGCTCTGTAATCAGCATATGGTTCATGTTACAGGTTTCTCAGGTTTCAAAGTGAAATAAAATGAGCTTCCTTCCATTTTGAGAATATCCTTTTTAAGAAGTTCAGACAAAGACACACATTATTAGTATGTTCGCAAGCAGCTGCCAGAAGACAGAAAATTTAGAATGAAAACACTAGTGAAATAGCAGAAATAATGTTTGTTGTTTGTTCTCGGGTGTGACAGCAAGGGAAAATATTTAGAAATTTAAATGATTAATTTATTTGTAGATTTTATAAATCAGACATGATTTTGTAGTATTTGCCAATGTCGGTACTCTAGAGTACAACTGTGAGTCAAATCCTTCTGTGGTGTAACTGTTGGATTCTTTGGGTTCCTCTAGGAGTGACTGTGGGGCAATGCTATTAGCAGTGCTTAGCAAGCAGCCTTTCATTTGTTTTACCACAAAGCCTGAATAGTTTGCCATTAAGAAAGAGCAAATTACAAAGGTTCAAGCTCCTGGATCAAATCTGTGCTTCATTTTTGGATTGGAAGCCTTATCCAGAGACTCATAAACAGCACTGTTTTAGGTTCTACGCACTTCTCTGTTCCTGTTACTGCTATACAGTGCTACTACTTCTGTCTGTACACATAAAAGATTTAAACTCATGCTGGAATATACACCTGCACCTTCTGGTTCAACTTCAGACCTCAAATGAAAAGCCCCAAAGAGAGCAGAGGCTCTGCTCCAGCATAGTTCTTAAGCTTCTGCTTAATTTTATGTCAACAGATTGCTCTGTTATTAGAAATGAGGTTGAAAGACTGAATTAGAGGAGCTAACAGAGGAGAACCAGTTGTTACCCTGTGCTACTGACCTGATGAATTCTAAAGTTAGAGCAGAGAAGAATTGAAACCAGTTTCCTTAGTCTCAGATTAGTCATAAAACATGTGTTTTGCTTGTGTTTAAATGCTTTGTCAGAGTGAAGAAGTAGTCTTCCCTCAACCCTTATGTGTAAGCAATGCCTGTGCATTTGGAACCAGACTCCTGACTATTCACAAAAATGTGTCGTAGCTAGTCGTCATGGCCAGTTGACTCAGTAATGGAAAAGGGCTCCAAAGATCACAAGGTTTGGTGGACTGGTTTGTTTATATCTTTTTTCATTAGTATCATAGCTGTTACAGCCAAAGAATATCCTATTTGCCTTTTCTGAAAATAGTGACCCTTGAGAATACCCATTTCTGAGAAGAAACTATATTTTACTATTGTGACCAACTCAATAAATGCCATGGCATTCTGTCTTTATTAATGTTGAACAGTGTCTTGTACCTTAAAGGACCCTTTGAAATTAGTGGCTTAATTGCAAAGAAAGTTACTGCTCAGCAGTTTTCACCGTTGCTAAATATGTGACTTTACAAACAGCACCATAAAAATTCTAAGTATTCTAAAATGTCCCACTTTTTTTTTTGTCTGTGCAATAGGAAGCATTGCACTGTAACTTTAAACTGCCAAAAATAATCAAGATATGTTAGCCATCTCTTAAGAGGGTGTAATTTCTGAGCCAGTAAACTCAGCTGCTGAATTTTTGTCCTTTGTTTTAGGATGTGATAGTTCTGTTGCATAACTACAATTAGGGAACTTCAGAAGACTCCAAAATGTTACAGTATCTGCGGATAGAAATGCAGGGTTGTTTTTAATTTAGTTTTACAGCAGAGAAGGGGCACTGGAATGGCAGCATGTTACCTTTTTTTAATGTCTAATTTATGATTCATTCTAAAATATTCTTTCATTTGGAATTAACTTCAGATATTCCTGTTCTGACAAGCAGGGTAAATATTTTAGAAAGGACTTTTTAGAGAGAACTTTTGACAGTAACATACTCCTCCCTTAGTGTTACAAAGAAAATACTTGCTATCCAAACCCAGAGTCAGTGTTTTAATGGAAATGGTTCCAAAGGGATACATAGAATATTGAAAATGTAAAATGCAGTTAGTGAAAGAGTATATAGATGTCTTTCATGTATTCTAAATAAAAATGTCTAAGTTCAGACGAGAACATCAGCAGCAATCTCTGAGCCATATGCTTGTTATTACAATAGTGTGTTGTGTATAACTGTCATTCAGTGAGAAACAATGCAGACCAAAAAGGAAAATACATGTAAAAGCATTAAGTTAAAGGAGGCGAGACCATGTTACAAAGCATTTTTTATTATGTTTTTGCCTTAATTAAAAGATACCACTTCTTCTTTCTTTTTGTTTGATCACGTAACTCCTGTTGATGTCTAAAGGGCTTATTGAAGACCTAGGAAAAGGAGCCTAGAGGCCAAGCTGCGTGGGCTATAGCGAACCAAAACTCTGCAGAGAGATGCATGCTTCACATAGAGTTTAATATGAACATAAACCACAGTTTCTTTGCTTGGTTTCTGGAGCAGAAAGTCGCAAAACAAGCAGAAAACTTTTGGTTCTTGATGAAATGGTTAGTTTAGCTTCCTTACGTCATCTGCTCTGAATGTTTCAGACCTTAACCTCTGTTTCAGTGAAAGGAATTTAGACCTAGCTTGACTTAGGTTTATCTCTGTGAAGCTGGGGCCTTGGAAGATATTTCAGAAGTAGCTTTAGACTTACGTTTGCATTTTGTTCTTTTGCAAATGTGGTAGAGGTAACCTTGATTTGCTAATTAGTGGAGTCACGCTTTATTGTGACAGAAAACTAAGAACAGTTCTTCAGTGAAAATAACAAAGACCTACCCCATGGTGATTGATGAGAACGTTGTGCAAGTGAAATGAGCTGGAAAGTCATCATCTTGTCTTTTCCTTTGCCACAGGAAAAGCATAACACAGAGATTTCTTTTCTTCTGGTCCTGATAAGGAATCTAACGAAGCATAAGGAGAGGTTACGCAGCATGGAAATGTGTCACACCCAGCTGCTCACTAGCTTGCAAAGCTGCAGTAAATAATACAGTTGCTATTTAATAAACAAAAGAAAACAGAAGTCCTTTGATAGTGATCCCTAGCCTCTCTCATTTGCCCTTCTGATGATACAATTTGTTTCTGCTTAATTGACTGTACTTTTGGAATAACATAGAGTTTGATATTGTATTGTATGATTTGTAATTATTTTGTTGTTGTTGATGGGGAAGACAAAAGACTTATGTTTCTGGAACCTGATTCAGCAAAGTAAAGACATATGTGGTCCAGGTTGTCTGGATCGTAGCTACTTTTTTCTCATAGGGTTTCCATGAATGGTTGCAGTGAAGATAGACAAGAATACATGGAATTTTATTTTCCAAACTGCCTTATATAATCAATAGCATACTCTTCTGCTTGTCACAGGTTAGCCTGTTGAGAAGCAGTGTCACATTTGTCACCAGCTGCATTTCTCACATGTATTATTTGTGACACTTTCAAAAGACATATCTTCATGGAAGCAGTTTTTCCCATTGATTGGCTCTTTTTTGCACACTAACTTCTGACAAACCTGTGGCTTTTCACTAAAAATGTCTTAGAGTTGTTTTGTTTGCTATTCGGGGAGGTGGAGGAAGAAAATATCCTCTGCCTGTGAAACATCAGAGGCCATCTTCTTCCCTCCCAAGAAGACTGTCAACTCTCATGTTACACCTTTCCCCTCACCCCCTAAGCAGAGCTGATTGTTTATTGTGTTAACATTAAGAAATAAGTAGACTCATTGCTCATTGGGTCACTGTAAGTTGAAGATACCTGCTTTTTTTTAGAATCAGTCAAGTGTTCAAAGAAAGCAAGGCAAGGTTTACACTAATGTGTGCTAGTGTAAATCAGTGTCATTCTGCTCAGAACTGGAGGGGCTGTGGCACATGTCACAGCTCAGCAGATGTGTGGGACCATCTCCCACCACTGCAGCCGCAGCAAACGTCACAGTCACATCACTGCCTGCTGCAGTTTGTTATATCTGAAATCCAGAGGTGGGTTGCTGAGAAATGCTAGTAGCTGGCACCTCCCAGTTACCTACCTTGTTCGGTTATCACCTGGGCTGTGGAAGGCAGCAACCCAAAGAGATGGAGTAGGACCACAGGCCCTGAGAGTGAGTGTGGAGTGGGAAGGGAGTGCAGTGCAGGCATGACAGGAAGGATCAGAGCTGGGGAAGGGGCAACAGGGCTCATGAAGGGAGGAAAGAGAGGCATAAAGGAAAAGATAAGAAACAAGAAAATAAAAGAGAAAGTGATAGACCATGTAAGTGGAATGGAATGGGAAGCCACTACCCTAGTCCGGTGCTACCAGCAAACTTCTCATGCTTTCAGTGAAAACAAAAAGCTTTGTGTACATACTCGATTCCTCTTGCAAAATCTCTTCTCTGTGCCTTGTCTGTAGGATGAGGTGCTTGCCTGTTCCTCTTGTAAAGCTGTTGGTTCAGGAGACGTTGGTTTTTTAATTCAGGTTAATAGAATTGCAAATTAATTGCTTCTGTAAACATGGAGAAGCACTACTGAGTGCTTCCAAGAAACACTTATCTTGTTTCCTTCTTCTAATTCAGGTGTAGTAAGGCATCAGTAAGATTCTCATCCTGAAGACTATTTTGAGAACTCAAACAATGCTGTAACAGCATTGCAAAACTATATGTAAAGTTCTGGGACTGGAGCTCTTGGGCAAGCTGGTTCCAGTAGGCCACAGTGCCCTCTCAGTTCTTCCTTGAAGCCAATTTCTACCCATAAATTATATTGAAAAAAATCTTTCCTCTTCTGTATATCCTTGATTTTCTTGAAGGTTGTTAAGCCTTTATAACTGAAAGCAAATTCCAGTTCTTTGGAGTATTTAACAAACAGTAACCAGTTAATCTTTGCAACACTCGTGAATTAGTTAACCATTATCCCTGAATTTATAATATGAAACAAAAGAGACAGCAAAGTTAAATGTAATCCTGTGAGTAGAGCTCATGTGCTAATAAACCCCAGTGTTGAGCCAGTGTACAGTACTGACAAACATCACAATTCTGCCACGTGAGTACATTACAAGCAAAAACAATAATAATATTAAAGTGACTTTTTCAAAGTACACAATGGAGCTTTATTTATCCAGTATTCCTTGGAGAGATTAGGAAGGGATTTGTCTTCTTACTTTCCTTTGTATTCACATCTTTAATTAAAACTATTAACTATTTATTAAAAGAGTGTCTAATTGTATAGAATAGCAGTATTTTGATGTATGGTGTCATGCTGACATTTTTGTCTCAGAGAAGATTGGCTACATCTCTCTGAAGATCCTGTTGGTTCCAGTGAGTGTGGGAGGAGAATGGAAGTACTAAAAAGCAGTGGGACCAGCTCAGGTCTTTGAAAATTGATGGATAGACTCCCAGTGACATTATTGGACTTCAGTTGTGCCTAATACGAGGCTGTCTTCTTCCTCAGCGTGCAGGTGCCATTCATGATTACTCTGAATTCATCAAAGTTTTTATCATTGAAGTACTCAGAATTAGGTCCAAACCCAATTTCTAATTCAAAAAAGTGGCCCTGCTGTCCAGCCACCCCCTTTTACAGTGCCTTGAGCCCTTATGTATCTGTATATGCCACAAATACATTTCCTTGTATATCAGGAAATTGATCAGGCCTGCATTATAATAAGTTTAAACAAGTTAAACAAATTAAACAAAAAAAGCTGGAATGAGTTCATAACTGCGAAGGAGCCCTAGGAATTAGATGCCCAAGTCTTACTGATTTTAAATGTTGGTTGTGTTTCCAATCTCTAGGATCCTCTTGGCTGCTTTTTTCTGTTTTAAAAAACATAACTTACTTTCTTGTTGCCAGCAGGTGCTCAGCAAGAGCCCATGCATTTTTAGTGGCTACTATTTAAAAAAGCAACTGAAGAGAGAAATTAAAGGAACAGTCTTGAGCCTTTTGTGTCTAGCCAAGGATCTGACAATTTTCAAAAAAGTCTGGGCTGGAAGGTGCAAAGCTGCCTTGGGTGTATGAGATCCAATCATCCAAATCCCCTGGGATACTTCTAAAGTCTCATCCTTTGTTTTTACGTATCAGTGTATAAGCAAATCAGTATAAGCATTGTAGACAGATCCAATGAGAATTTCTGTAGAAATGTCAGTAATGTTGCCAAGGTGTTGATAGACCATTAGGAAGAGTAGTCTGTCATAAACCTCTATGTATTTACATAATTTGAATGCTCCTCTGGACCAGAATCCATGTGGTCTAAGCTGTTTGCACATGATTTTGAGCACATCAAGATGTTACTCTTTGTTCTGAGGTTAGCCATTCTTGTGCTTAGATGACAACGTAGGGCAGTCATCTTCCAGAGCCTTCCACATTATCTCTAATGTTAGCTTAAGTTAACAGTACCTAAGATAAATTTACAGATTTACTCTTCTAAGATACTTTACCTCCTAAGTCTGAAGCTGTTTGTAAAGCATTTTTCTTGATGTATGTGCACAGCGTTGTTTCAGCTTTCTAATCACTGACCAGCTGGCTTGTTAGTGAATAGAGCTGTGGGCCCCTTGCCACATTTCATGTGAGGTCTTGGCTGGGTGGCCAAGCAGGCAGCCTGCAGCCAGTGTCAAAGCAATTCAAGAGGTATTGGCACAGCAGTGTCCCCATTAATTTCTGCTTGTCACATGCTGTCATGCAAGTTACACCAGGGAGGAAATGACCGTTAAAAAAAAAGTATGCTTGTGGCACTTGGTCCCCTCCAGACGTTATCCCCGAGGTTAAACAAGTGGATACAATTAGCTGCTGTCCACAGACAGCTGCAGGGAAGGAGAAGCTGAGATCTGGGCCCCACAGCAACGTGTCTTTCCTGTTAGCGAGGAGTGTCATCTGTCAACATACACCATATTTTAACCCTTCATGGAGTTTGAGTAAATTAGAAAGAACTATTATGACCAACCTTGTCAGGAAGGTGCTGGTAAGTAGCTGTAGTGCTGCTTGAGCAGCATTCTTCCTAGGATAGAGGTTTGTTTGTTGATACCATTCCTCATAAGGACAGGTGTGAGAGGCACAGGAGGACAATCAGCTCATCAGTGATTGATAATTTATGTAGTTTGTAGATTCTGGCAGGCAGCAAGACAGTGATTTCTGTGAACTCCTCCCCAGAGCACTCTGAAGTAGTTGAAGGGAGTCACATCCAGCTTTGTGGATTTTCTGTGTGGACTGATTTCTCCGATTATATCAGGAGAGCTTCCACAAGGATTGCAACAAGTGACGATAAGCTTTGGATGTCCCAAAATACAGCTGGGAAATGCAGAAACAAAGACTCTTAAGCAGAAGTGGCAATGATGTCCCACAATGAGAGAAGGAAATATTATTACGAGCAATCAAAAATCTTTTTTAAAAACTGAAAGCACTAAGCTCTACTGAGAAGTCATAGAGATAAGAGAGTATACATAGTGTTCCAGAACAGATTGACTTAGTCAGGATGAAGTCTCGATTTTACCTCAGAAGAATGAGGCTTGGTGCATCAGTTGAAGGAAGAATGTGACTTGTCCTGTTGAGAAATGTGATACTTAAAGAAGCTGTAATTATATGGAAAGTGCACTCCAGAATTCAAACTGCAGCTTTGTACCGGCTATCCAGCTTGACCTGCTGTGATGCATTAGATTCCAAATCTGGGCTGATGTCAGGCCCTAGATGTGTGCTAGAAGGAACTTCAGAGCCCATGCATACAAATCACAAATCACAGGTGCTATTTCAAGTCATTTGTATGGGACTTACCAACTGGGTGAGGCAGTAAAGAATTTGGGGGATTTCTTGGTACATTTTAGTCCTCATCTCTTTTTCAGATGGTATGAGGAATAAAAGAAGAGAGTGTGAACAACTTGTCAAACCAGGAAGCTCTGTGAGAAATTGGTGTCTCCAATACAGTTACAAAAAGCTTGTAATAGAAGAAAGGAAATTTCCCAGAAAGTGTTTGGGGATGTACAAAACTGTGATGATATCATCCAGAGATAGAGGAAAAAAACTTGGGTGTTTTGCTTATCTAGGCTCAGATCCATAAATTCTGTTAAGAACTGTGCCTTCTGTTGGTTTTTCTACAGGGCACAAAGAGTGGAAAGGTTTGAGCAGTTAAAAAGACTGTTAATCACAAAATTACATTTACCTGCTGTAAAATTTTCCCATACAGGACAGGTCTTTCTAACAGTGCCACATATACCAATTTCTGTCAGAATGTTAAAACAAACTTCCCCTCTGTTCTCATTGGATTTGTATGTATTTTGTCTTAAAAATACCAGTAGCCAGATTGGAAATGCTATGTGTTTCATTTGCATGTCTGGTAATCCACTTTGATAGGAATTTTTGGTACACTGAATGACTGAATATATGTAAGTAGGACAATAATTACATAGGTTTCCTTGCATTCATGCATATTCTTCTCGGCAAATACGAAAAATAGCAGATGAAAAAGTAAAACTTGAAAGATCTAGATTGCAAACCGACTTGAGAGGTATTGAGCTATAAAATTAGACATTGATGTGAAAAGACTTCCAACATACTTAAATAAATGCATCCATGTGTGTCCCCAGGCATGTGTATGCACATACGTGTCCCACAGATGTTAAGTAGACATGTTACATAATGAATTTGGTCTTTGGTTCACAGCTACAGAGATCAGCTTGGAAATCTGGCAGTATTAAGATGCTGGTAAAGCAGACATGTACTTAGATTGAAGCTTTTACCAACCGCTGAAATACTAATCTAGGTCCCTATTTTAAGGAGGGCAGGAAGAAGGTTACACAGAGCAGTGCCTTGAATACAGTCAGGTGCATCTATTTTCTTCTAGTCCTACTTGTGTTGCCTTTGCTGCTGGTGAGCTCTAGTGTTTGAGGAATGTTTGGAGCACTCCAAATAGGCTTGGTCAGGTTCTCCTGTGGCACTACAAATTTAGTAGTTCCCTTCCAGCTCAGAAGGGGCAGTTGGCAAGTTTAAGCAAAGGGATTAGAATATGTTAAACCTGCTGTGGTGGCTGTGAATTGAATTCAGTCTACATACAGGAGCACAACAACAAGGGAAAATAGTGCCTCACTATACTGAAAGACATGATATACGTATGTAAAATTCAATCATAAACTTATGGCATTGCAATAGCATCGATAAGCCTCAAAGTTTCTCAAAGACTACCATGGACCTCTATAATTCCATTAAAATTTTGCACTTTTCCGGAACCTTGTTCACAGTTGCGGTACTTTTGCTTGGGGCTGACATAAAATGTTCATAATACACAGGTAGGGCTGTGCATAATAGTGACATTTGCCATTTTTACTAGATTGGCTCTGAACTAATTGACTGATTATTGTATTTCACAGTAATTTATTTAGGACTTTCTAATCTTGCTACTTCCAATAGCAACCAAAATAGTCTTCAAAATAGTGTTCTGTAGACTCCGCTCCTTCAGGTATTGTATCTTTTAAATTGCTACACAAAGAATTCTAGACATTAAAAAAAAAACCACAGAAAACCAAAAAAACACAAAACCAAACAACACAACTTTATTCATTTCAGTGTTCAATTCAGTGGACTACTATAGGTAGCATTGTCTTCAATGAGATTATTCAAAAAATTAAAATGCGTATATACAAACACGCATACTTTTGTGAGTGCCCATGTCCATAGGGTTCTTCATCCTAACAACTGGATAATCCAGGATCCCTTGTATGAGCTGTGCTTTCTTTCTTACAAAAGTAGTTTAAAATAGATTGGAAGTTGTTTCTCAGAATATATTTTAACATATCTTCTAATCTACTCTTTGATATGATTACAATAATTTTACAATTCAAAGATAATTACACAAGTATTGTGCTTCATAAACATTTATATAACTTAGTTATTTTTCAACAAATTGTTTACCTTTAGGATATCACATATAAATCACCAACAGTAATTAGACCAATTCCTTGCATGTGCTTGGTAGATATTAATAATACTACATGAATTTGCTGTATTTTTCTCTGCACAGCATTTTACTGTATGAACAGAAAATTAACGTTACCTTGTATAGTAAGGTTGATTAATATGAGTAAGTGAACGGATCTTTTGAATTTATTGCTCTCTTATCAAACCAGTGAACATACTTAAATTGAAAATGCTATGAAGTTCACACTGTCTTCGTTCTTTCTAGTTAATTGATAGGAATATCAGAGCAGTCTTCTCTTCTGAAGAATGACCCTTACCCTGTGAATACTTTCATGGAAAGCAGTAGGACTACTCTGAGATAAATTGCTACCCAATGTAAGGAAAATTAAGAGCTCTATATCCTACTTATTTTTGGTTGGATCACAGATGAGTCCTGAGAATCTATGGTGTGGCTAGGAGAAGGCAAAGAGCACATCCTCCTCATCTCCATTCTGCGTTGCCCTGCAGGAAGACTGATCAGAACAGCTTTGTTCTGAGAGAAGGAACAGGACACGAGGGCAGGGGTCTGTCTGCCTCTTACTGTGTCCCAGCCACTGCATCCAGCCAGCTGCATGGAGAAGAGCATCCTGCAGCTCCATAGACTGTGGCAAATTGCATCTGCCCCCACCATCCTAGTCATGGCATTCTAGATAGCCTGGTGTGATGGGTTCTCAGCCCAGTGTGAGGACAAGAATTAAAAAAGAAAACCACTGCATTTAACAGGGAATCACGACGTTATTGCTCATGCCTTTGGGATTCAGTGTAACAACATTAATCATGTCTTTTTGCTATTCATGTATCTGTACTGTGTAATTCCTCAGGAATGCCATTGTTTTTTTGGCATTAATTAATGTTGACTGTTTGATACAAAGTATAACCATAGAAGTGCTGTAATTATTCTGCTTCAAAAGTATGCCCCAGAGAATGGGACAGCTCTTTAAACTTTCATTCTAGCATGTGTAAAATCACTCTTTAAACTGAAAGCAATTCAGTGGTTGGAGATTCTATATAACTGAGTAAGATAGGAAGGAAGCTTCATCCTGCTCCCCTTCTCTGAGAAGGTCCTGTTCCAGTGAGAGGCAGTGAGCCTTTTCATGAAACTATTGTGACTGATTCATTGCTGTCTAAAACTTGTCCCCTTTGTTTACACTTGTGGTTGCCTTTTACGCAAACACTCCTACAGGAAATGTTCAGGATGAGTATTCCAACACCTGCCGTTTAAAATAGGGACATTCCATTCTGCTCAGCAAAAAGAGAAAAATGAGTTACAGATAGACAGAAACTCTGAGTGAGGGATGCAAATTATTGTGACATTGCATGAGATACTCCACAGAAGAGTAGAAGAAATGTCAGGAGATTCCAAAGGATTGTTGTGCTTTACAGAATGCTACATGGCTTTTATGTGGTGATACAACTGAGTATATTTGTGGGCTTCCACTGAATTACTCTCTTTGGTATTAGGGCATAATGAAGGGCAATCTGCTCAAAGGTTTTTCTTTGTTCACACACTGGCCAGTGGAGGAAAAGCATGAGCTTCACAAAACGAGCAGTCAGTCATAAGTGTTATGTTACCTCAGGATGCGCGTGTTCTCTGAAGACACACTACTCTTGATGTTTTCCTTCAGGTTGTGTCTCACAGTGTTCCCCTTTACCAAGACAAAATCTAGCATCCATATTTTACCACGGTGGTGGGTTAGCCTAGTCCAGTAGTCAGACTCCCACCCAGGCATTCACTCACTTACCCCACCTCAGCTACAGAATGTAGAGAACAACAAGGAGCAAGAAGGCTCATGGACTGAGATAAGAGAGGAAGATTGCTTACCAATTACCATCATGGGCAAAACACACTTATCCTGGGGAAAATCAGTTTAGTCCAATGCCAGTCAAGATAGATATTTAACTGCTAATTTAGGTGGTGGGCAAAAAAAGGCAGATGTTCAAATAACATTTTCCTCTGCCTTTTTCCAGGCTACACATCACTTCTGACTCTTCCCCGCCTGAGCAGCGTAGGACCATGTGGTCAGTCCATAGCAGTTCCTCTCTCCTGCTCCTTCCTCCTAACACTTCCTACCTGCTCCAGCCTCAGCCCTCTCCACAGGCTACAGTTCCCTCAAGAATATCTGCCTACCCCAGTGCAGGTCCTCCATGGGCTGCAGTGCAGATATCTGCTCCACCATGGAGTACTTTCTCTTTCTTCTCTTACTTCTCTTCCTCCTTGTCCTCTCAAGTTGGTGTTCCCTGTAGAGTTTAACACTTCTTTTGTTCTCTTCTCCTCTTTCCCGTTGGCCTTTTCTGCCCTTCAGTATGTTTTCATGGGGGCGCCACTGTCCTGGCTGACCAGCCCAGCCAAGCAGTGCAGTGGGTCCGTCAAAGCTGGCTGGAGCTGTGTGTCTGGCAGGGGACAACTCCTGGTCTCCCCTTACTGAGGCCCCTGCAGTCCTGGCTGCTGGTGCCGAGGCACCAGCACTGAAACCAACTCCATAGTTGCTTTTGTCTTTGAGTAGATACTTGAATATTTTGGTGGACAGCCATGCCATCCTCCTTTGGATTAGGCAGGCAAAGCCCTCCAGCGAATCTGGCTGGTCTTAAACAAGCAGTAAGTTACTGCAGATAATTGACAGGTATTTTTGTTGGGAGTCAAGATGGTCGGTGACTCTTAAAGGATCAGAGAGGTATTTGAAAGCCAGTGGCTTGGAAGCAATTTATGGATCAGACACTGGAGGAGGGTTAAGAGGGGTCAGTGAAGCGTAGAGTCAAGAGGGGATAGGACAAGGTGGAGACAAAAGTGTGTGGGAAATCAGGGCTTTCTGTTCCTGCTGTCCCTGGGTCGGGAATGTGAGCTGTGAATATTGCCTTTGGCAGAGGCAGCAGCAGCAGCTGCTCAGCCTAGTCCAAGCCTAGCCCCATGCTCACTGATGCCAGAGGAAGAATAAGCAGGACATACTTCTGTGTATTGCTGAGACTCATGACATAATATGGTATTGCTTGAAAAGTTTATCATAATTAGGTACTGACTTTCAGTGGTAATATATTCAATAAATATCAGACTGCACAATCCTTGTCAATACCTTATATGGCTGAACAGGCAAAGATGCAGCATTTCCATAACAGATTTTGCTCCTGTTTCCTTTATGAGGGTTTACAAAACTAAAGCTACATATATACCTTTAATTTTGCTCCTGTTTCCTTTATGAGGGTTTACAAAACTAAAGCTACATATATACCTTTAATTTTGCTCCTGTTTCCTTTATGAGGGTTTACAAAACTAAAGCTACATATATACCTTTAAAGAAAGTGTTCTTGTTCATTGCATCCCAAAATAGCTCAGTTTTCAGTTGAGTTACAGGTAAATATTTTAGATTTGCTCATAGACTGCATTGAAAATGTAGCCTGAAAAGGAAAAAAATTGTAATTGTCTGAAAGTGGGATAATGTATGTACCTGCAACTCAAGCAACAGCAACCATCGTAGGTGTTGTCATACCAGAGCATGGCAGAAATCTCTAATCTGAAGCAGCAGGCCTATTCTGTGTCTATGTTTGTAAACATACAATATCTGAAGAACAGTGATAGACATCAGTAGAGGTTTGATCGTGACTCATTAGAGCTTGTTCCTTCAATCTCCTAAGGCATGAAGGTTCTTGTTTGGCAAACAGAATTGATAATTTTTCAATTAACTTTTGAAATATGATTTTATCTGTAATTCCTAAGTGTGATGTGCCTATCTACCACAAAAAATTTCTCAGGGAGAAGCAGATACGGAAAAAACTAATCCTTGAGGCATATGAAGACTCTCTTGCAGTTATTTCTAGAACCTGGTAATTGAGATAATACTGGGTATTCGTCACTAATAAAAACAGATGCATTTCCGTCAGATCAGTGAAATTATCTTGATTTAATTAGGTAGTGATCTGGTGCATGTTTGTGGCCTTTATCCAATTTGCTAGCAAAGGTTAGTATCTTCTGATGTTAGTTACCGTGTAAAAGAAAGCACACAGCCCAGACCTAGTCTGATGTTTCTTGCAAGTGGCTGACCAAGAGGATGAAGTAATTTTCCAAACCCAAGGCATGATGGTTTTTGACTAAGCTTATGTGCAGCACAGATTTCTAAGCTGCACCATTTGGTATTCTGTATTTAAAGTTCATCATTTTGGCTACTGCTCTTTTTCTAACTTGCTGAAGATTTAAAAACAGGACGATAATGAATCACAAATAGCAAACAGTCTTCTTACATCCAAGTGCCCTTCTTTACACACATGAAACTTTGGGCTGTTCTTCCAAGATAATTTTGAACTGAAATCTGTTAATACCTGTAATAGTAAGTAATAACTGTAATCAACAGTCCAACCTGTATACTAGAGAATAGCCTATATGGACTAGGTCTGAATTTCCTGGAAGAGGAAATATAGCACTTTTTTCCCTCCAGTTTCTCTTCTTTCTAACACCTTTTAAATTTACACTTTACCAGTACACTTTTCTGCAGCATATCTCATTTTTTGTGTGTGAAGAGAACTTCTGTAAATGATATTAATCGTTTGAGTCCTATGGGTAGAGGGAAAGATATGCCAGTTTCCATGTTCAGATATTTTCTTTTTTAACTTGTGGCTGGAAGAAGACTCTGAATTTAGAAACTGAAGCCATTGCTTGCAACTTGCCGTGAGCAGAGCAGAATTGTCTTATGCTGAGCTTGAGGAAGAAAGTTGAAACAAAACCAGCATCAGTTCTTGGAAAAAGTATTCTTTATATGTTTGCTAACTGCCTGAATGAGTTTGCATAGTTTACAAATGAGTAGGATGCATAAATGTCAACAGAAAGGGACTTGCCAAGGTCTACTGACTAATCCTTTAGTTCTTTAAATTACTTTCTTATTTGGTATTATATCTACCTGGAATAAAAAAGAAAAAATAGGCCCAAATTCAGTGAAACAATTAAGTTTTGCTTAAAAAACCATGCACTTAAATGTTCTTGATGTGTTCTTCACATCTGCAAGACTGATCCAAAGACTTCTGGGATTTGATATAAGTTACAGTGGCACAGAGTGAGCAGATAGGACATGTATTAATTCTACTGATGACTGAAACCTGCAGAGCTGTAGTCCTAGTTCTTAAAAATTTCTGAAATGCCAAGAAAAATTACACAAATACAAGAAGATTCACTGCACTTCATGTGTTTTGTTTCAAGGTCCAAACACTATTATACCAGTTGTCAAAATTACCAGATCCCATTTTTTTCCTGGGGAAGCAAGGGAAATAAAAGGCATCAGCTAACAGGAAATGGGATTCTCAGTTTATGAACTTTCTTCAGAGGTGATAATAATTAAATATTGTCACAGCATCGATAGTTTCATGGTAAGATCATTGGGGTCTTCAAATACGAGCTGATTGCTTTATGAGCAGTCTATATACAGAAATGGCCACGTTTTATCAAAGGCAGGTGAGAGCTTCCAAACTTATTATCTATATATTTTATAGTATTTTCTGTAGAGATGATCAGAAAACATTGCAGGAAAATAATAATTTTGTATTAAATTATTTAGTAATGTTTGTGAAGTGTACCTTAAAAATGCATCGATCTAAATCAGTATTATCAAGCTGAGTGTTTTGAGCTATTTTTACACCAATTTTTCAGATTTAATTCCTTTCAATAATGTGCCTTGAGTATTTACTTGAAACATGCCCAAGTCCATAGAGAAGAACAAAAGCAACCAACTTCAATTTATCCTTCTTCCCTTTCCTCATATTTCATTCCACAACCCTCTCTAAGATCATTTTAGTTGCTAGCAACAGGATTGGCAGACACCCTGCTGCATGGATTATGGAAAGGGCGTATGCCACCAGCAAACACAGAACTGCAGTTTCATGAGCTCGAGTCAAGTGCAAGCAGAAAATAAACTTCTTTATCCATCTTTTTTTCTTTCTTGTTGCAGCATCTTCTTGTAACTGCCTGTTTTGCAAATAAAAATCTGAAGTTCACAGTATCCTTCTGATTTGAAATTCAGGGGATTTCTAGTATTTGGGTTTGAGTCTGCTGTTTCATTCTTTTCACATTACTAAGATTAATGTCAAAACATGAGTACAGATAAAATAGTTTCTTCAGCTGTGGAAATGTCATGGAAGATTGTATCACTATAACAAAACAGAAAGAAAAATCAGAACTGTCACTTATAATTATTACACTGTTTTTGTGCTAAACTTGAATCTAAAGGTAGTTTCTGTCCTACTCAGTAAATTCTATACAGCATGTTTTGCCAAGTGAACTTTTTCCCTCTATAACATTAAATTTTGGGAAATCTGTCATTTAAACAGTTTTTCTGATTGAAACAGGTCCTTGTGCCTGTTAAAATGAATTATAACATTTCACTTCACTGGGGCAGAACAAAGCATAAGCTAGTGAGATACTGGTTTAAAGTTAAGAGCATGGTTTAAAATTAAGAGAAAAAAGTTGCTATATATTTTTCTTACTTGGACAGCATTCGTTTCAAGCTGTCCTGGCATTTAGAGACATACTTTTGCTATTTCTTTTATGTATCTTGACGACTATTTATACTTACGTTAATCAACTTCAAATAATTCAACTAGAAATCATACATTAACTTGATAAGGACATTGGTTCAAGTCCATTAGTTCTAGCAACATCCTGTCCATTTTATATTAATAGGTGGTTTTATCTCCTGTGCTGATATTTAAATCAATATTTATTGAATGAGTTTTGCAGATTATGACATGGAGTTTTCTTGCTTGCCTTCCACCTTGACTTGGTAATTGCATATTGATTTCTTCTTTCTATATAGGATATGATGCTTCAGCTGTTTCGGGGACTGGATTTTCTGCATTCGCATCGTGTGGTGCATCGGGACCTGAAACCCCAAAATATCCTTGTAACCAGCAACGGGCAGATAAAGCTAGCTGACTTTGGTCTTGCACGCATCTACAGTTTTCAGATGGCTCTTACCTCAGTGGTAAGTTTCTGAAGGCTTTTATTTTTCTTTTATCATGTGAACCATCTCTGCATTGTGTTTCTGAAAACAACTGCTTTCCAGCCAGGATTGAAGTTGTTGTGGATGTGTTGTGCAAGTAATCAGTTACTGACTACTGGCTCTAAATCATGACTGATTGGTGAGGGATAGGTATGTGCTAGTTTTCTGAAACTCCATCAGTCAAGCTTCTGTAGTGATAGTGACTTCTTTTTTACATTAAGAGAGACAGGTAGGGTTAAAGTTTTTGAAGTATCTATTTTAATATAAAGCTCTTGCTGAACCCCAGGTATCTTGCCTGAAAAAAACCCACAGACACTTGTGAAAATGCCACACTGGCGTGCTCTGATTTTCCACTTCTGTGAATATGGATTCAGTGCTTGCTTCCATATGTTACTGAATGATTCCAAATAGGGCTGTGCTGGAGGAAGCTCAAGTGGACCTGGCAGCCAAAATCAGAGCTATTACCCAAGCCAGCTGTTAAAGAGCACCACCAGTATCACTAGGCCTCCTGCCACTGTTGCCCCTCTCCCAGCAGCTCTCCTGGTTGTCCTTGGCTCAGATATGAGCTCACTTGCGGAAGGTTCAGCTCTCTCCTGCATTAATGTTGGAGAAGCCCTGCCAGCTCCCCGCTTTTTGACCCTGTTTCCACACTTGCTGGCCCTGCCCCCAACATCAGCTGCTGTAGCTTGGCACAGCATCTCTGAAGCATATTGAAGAGCAGCCGTGCTGTGTGCATGTTGGGTATCTTTTGGGTTTGTTGCCTGCTCAAGATTTTTTTGTTTCCTTTTCCAATTCTGAGTATCACAACTGCCATGACAGTAAAGTTTATGATAAAGACAGAAAAGAGAGAACTACTGAGAAAAGAAACTGAGAGGATCGACTTTGTGTTTTACATCGTCTTGTAGAAATTAGCCTGGTTCATGTTGATAAAATGCAATTCGTTCTTATTATTAGTTTGTGCAAAAGTCGTCCCATTATTATGTGATGTAACTATGGACATCCTACTTCAGTGTGAATGAAGGCAGGAAGGTACAGAAAATTACATCATCATCTTGCTAAATACAGGAAGGTATCCTTGTCACATAAAGCATTTGCAAATCTGTGTTTTAGGGGTAGTTTTTTCACTGCCTGTGGGATGTAGTCTAACCCAAAGCTGAAAGAATCTGGCTGCTGAGATCAGGGAAAATTGGTCATGTAACTCAAAACTGAAGAAAAGGAGAGAAATGTTCTTCCTGAATTGCTGTAATTTTGTTTTCCAGTTATCAGTCAGTAGCAGCGTCGGTGATTGTTTCTATTGATCCATAAAATTATTTAAACTAAAATTGCAGAATGTTGTAAAGTGTCCAGCAGGTCGTTTTTGAAAAGTTCTGCGTGAAATGAGGAAAAAATACCCACAGAACTGATTGGGAGTTTGTCCGTGATCATGTAGCCTGCTCAGGAAGGACGATCAAAAGACCCAGAAGCAGAGTGTATCTACCACAGCAAAAGACCTGCCTGTAAGAGAATATTGCCAGGATTGATTTGTAAAAGATGAACATGCGCTCAAGTATCTAATACTTCATTGCTAGAAATCATGTATTAAAACCCATCAGCTGGTACTCTTGATGCTACTGTGGATGAGAGTTGTTCAGACTGAGGGATTATCCACTTGCAAGTTTGTCCTGTGTCCACATGAGCATCCAAGTGACATTGCAGCTATGCTCGAGTATTAAAACAATTGAATTACTCTGTGACCAAGGATAAATCAAGTATATGGGCATAGGCATAAATAATGGCTTTCACACCAAGAACTTAGTGTTATTTACTTATTAAAAAAACCCAACAAAATCAGCTATAACCATGGCCTTTTAAAGTTAAACAAATCACTGGTTTTAAAACATTCAGTGTTCAACGCTTTCAAAATAAACTTTTGTCTAGTTATGCAGAAAGCTATAGGGGTGTGTTGCTTAGAATGTGATAAATGTGGTATAGTATTAAATGTCAGTCTTCACTGCTCCTACAGAGTGCCAGTGAGAAACTTTCACTAAATGTCTATTAGCTATCAATTCTCCTTTTCTGATTTTAACTTTTACCTTTGGTTAGCTGCTTAGGTGTGCAAATTCTTCTTTATTTTACCTCCACTGAAACTTAGTACAGGAAACAAAACTAAACAAAACAACCCAAAACCCTCAAACTTCTGGTTTTTAAACATAAAGACATTTTTGACTTTACCATTCCAAAACCAGTCTAATTTGCAATTATTCACAGGCAGTGAGTAAACTTTCATTGACTTCAGCAAGACCAGCTTTGTTTTGAAGTGTTTGCAGAAAAAAATGTTTCATTGAAAAAGACAGAATATATCTACACATATATCAATTAATAAAATCTGTAGCTTGCAAAGATTTGCTTTGAATAGTGATAGTGCAGACAGCCCAGTGGTAAAAGGCTATCAGTGTGATCAATGCAAGGGCTCTGCAGCCTTTCCTTCGGAAGAGAAGCTTAATGCAAGATAAACTACAAGAATCATGTTCTGAAGTATCACGTCATTCCCAAGATGCATCCTCTTTCATTGCTCACAAAGAAACTCTTCAGATGGGACAAAAAGAGCTTGCCATGAAAGTAACCCAGTAAAAACTGATCCAGCCCAAGTGATCTGGGTGCTGCAAATGGTAACTTCAAAGCAATGTCTCTCTAACAGCAAGTTATTTACACAATGCTAAAGAATCCTTCTGGCAGGCTGGTAGTCCAGGCATACTGCTGTCATTTAAAGAAACCTCTTGGTATTTCTGTCAGTGAATGAATAAAAGATTCAAACTAATGTTACGTGGGCTCGGGGGGGCAGGGTGGAAATCACTGCTTCCAGCTGTGTTCAGACTGAGACCTGATATGGGTCTGGAATAACAGCACTAGAAAAAATGAGGTCGGGTGAGGGTGTCTCAGATGGTGGGTAATAGGGCATGCTTTTGGTTTCATGCAAACTTAGACTCTTTTTCAAGTACTGGTCTTGGCCCTTGGGAACATTTTGAATAGTCTTTGTGATAACAGATTCTCCGTAGGCCAGAGGAGGTAGATTGACGTGACTGCAATTTTAGAGTTGATCGGAAAAGCTAATGAACTGTCACGTTTTTCCTGGTGCAGAAAAATGGGCACTCAGTTCTAACTTTCTCTGAGCAAAGGAGCAAGTGGGTGTCTGGAAAATCTGAAGTTGTATTATCAAAAAGGAATAATCCATTTATCTATTTTTGTTCACTTTTAACTGCATTAAAGAAAGGAAATGAGGCTGAATCATGGCATACAAGAATGTTAAGTGAGATAAGTGCACATAGTTGTGATCAGAGCATCTAGGTGGAGCTGAGGCTGTTCAGCTTTTAAAACCTGGCCTGCATCAGGATCTTGAGTGAAACTGACAAAATTTTAGCATTTGTAACACACTTAAAATACTTCCTTTGAAAACATGTGTGCTTTACCTTAGATGTCAGCACTACTGAGAGTTTTTCCCCCATGAAATATCAACAAAATTGGTTTCTGTCTTCCTTTTCAGGAAAAAACCCAGTTGTTTTCAGATTTACCCCACACCAGAAGGGAAAATACATCACTTTATCTGCTGACGCTCTAAGTTGTTGAATACTAGACCTGGCTAAATAGATTTTTAAAAAGAGAAGACACAAAAAACCCTGCAGTTACTGTCAGTAAATGATTTTAGATGATGCTAGGATTTTATTTGAGTATTTCTTCAGGATAAAAACTTTCCATCCATTTCTGGCAGTCACTTCAGTGCAAATGGTTTACATGTCACATCATGCAGGAACTTGGATTTCATTTTGTTGGCAGAGTAGCAAGGGAGCATAAAATAATTTTCACTAACTGGACTTATTTTTTAAAAATAAATATATAAGTTAGCAACAAAAACAACAACAAAAAAAGACAGAAAAATCCTCTTCCAAAGAGGAGTGAATATCTTTCTGTTTTCTGCCCACTGCTGCACTGTAATTTTTCAAGAAATGCCACATGTTAGTAAATAGTGTAAATGTAAACTCTTGTCTGAGCCAGTATGATCGATGAGAGCCCAGGCAAAGAACTTTCTTTTGCTTTGCCTTGTTTTTGTCTTCTTTTTTCCCCTTTTTTTATGTCCACCTCTTCCTGATACTATGCTTCCCAAAATCCACCTATTTATTTGCATGTAATACACCCTGCATAGTCCATGCCTATGTTGGATGTGTTCCAGCAGACCAGCGGTCTCTTGCACTGCAGCTTTAACCTGAGATACACTGACTATCCCTAAATGGACCCTGTTTGGCAATTTATTTAAAGCTCACAGTTGCCATCAAACATAGGAGGAGGCCTATGGAAATTAAGCAACCACCTGCCACTGGTTAAACTAAGTGTTAGAGAGTGCCCTAATGAAATCAGTACAAATCAGTGTTGTGACACTTGATTTTATCTCATACATGAGTTAATAAGAGCATGACTCTTCCTCCCTCTGAAGTGACATTGTTTTGGTATGCACTGAGACTTGGCTGTTGTGAGGAAGCACATCACCTGAGATGTGGGCCCTCATCTCCAGTTCTTTCATTATGGTGCATTTGTCTGGTCCACCCAAATGTCCCTGAAAAGGAAAATAAGTCACAGACAGACATCCAGTGGATAAAAATATGTGGGTTTGAGCTTGTCAGTGCTGCTGCTGAGAGTTTGTGACTATTTAGGAATGCAGTCAGATTAAAACTGTTACCTTATTTAAGGAATATCTGTCTTCCCTACTGATACACAGTTCTACGTAAAATGTACACGTATCTGGCTTTGTGAAAAAATGAGTGAATTTTTCTGATATTTTAACATTTGGAGGGGTCCTTATTGCATCCTCCCAACACCCTGTAGGAACATTATTTCCATCACATAAAATGAGTAATTTATCTCTGGAGACATAATAAGAACAAAAGTCATTATCGGCACATTATTGAGAGTAAGGTCTGCAGATGACTAAAAACGTTTTAAGATGTATTTATGATGACTTCGATCTGATGTTTACTAAGAAGGTTCAGATTTACATGAAAACAACAATGACAAAACAGATTGTTCAATGTCACAAAGGGCAGTATGGAAATAGACATAAACAAAGGAAATTAGAAGTTTCTTATATTCATCTGCTTTATAATCATAGAAGATAATTTTCAAAACCAACTTATATATTTTGTTGCCCATCGTAAGAATCTTTAAATTTTTTAAGGCTTGTCTGAAAGAGTCGAACTAGCTGCTCTCATAGAGGTAGAGGATTTATGACCAGGTTGTTACTTTTAGAGACATATCCTAGAGCGCCATTTCACAGTCAACATGAATAGATGTAACATTTCTACTGCTGCTGAAAGGATGGTCCTGCTTTTGACTGCACACTTTCATCACTTCCCTTTCATCGGCATTAGTGGTCACTCCCTTGCAGTCTGACTGAAAATGAGCCCTGTAAAAAGTAGTTACTAATTTTCAGGTGGATCAGTGGACGCAAATCACCGTGCGGCCACATGACTGACGGCACTGACACACAGGGGAGGGTGAGCAGAAAGATGGGGTCATCCACTCCCTAGACACCAGAGTGTTAGATTTTTTGGAGTCAGTTTTAAAACCACATCTGAAACGTTCAACCGAGGACTCGAACAAGTAAAGTAACTCAAAGGCAGAAATGTTTTTCAAAACCTCGCAGCTCGTGCTGATTTACGGTGTTCTGAAGATGTTAGACGAACCAGTTACTGGTTCATTTAAGGCTATTGCTGTATCTGACGGTAACAAAACTTCTAAGGGCATCTGTAGCAGCGTTTGAAGTATTTTTTTACCCCCACGGTGCCAAGGCCTGGGTTCAGTGCTCTGTGCTGTTCCTCTGCAGCTGATGCCAGGACTCACCCTTGAGACCTGTCAGGAATGCAGGGAATGCAACCCTCTGCTCTGATTCAGGCCCAGGTTTATCATGAACCATAAAAAACCTATCTTTTAATCTTTCAAAGAAAGTAAATTATTTCACAGTAAACAAGCAAGTCAGCTTCACATGAGAATATTTTCTGTGCCAGAAGACTCCTTTCCAGAGCTGCAAACATTAGAATATATGATACGTGAGGACAGAGTTTTTGTCTTCACTGTGCTGAGCATGTTTTGTAGCCCCACAGCTGCACCTGTGCAACCTTGCAAAATAAATTTACCTTGTGCTAGTGGAAAAAAGAGGTGCAACTTCAAACACAGTTCATATCAGAACAAAGGAGTTTCTTCTGTACTGGACAAAAGGTTGACTATGTGCTCTATCAAAGGATAATGTTCAAGAGAGGATGCTTAGGAGGGAAAGTTAGATACAGCTTTCAGCAGTCAGAAATGTAGCAATTTCCAGTGCTGGAGCTTGTTTCTGAATCACTGCCTGTAATAATTACTGAAGCACCCATCCTCCATAAACTAATCTGCTTACTTTTTGAACCATTTCTACTTTGGGCTACAGTTAACTTCGGCACTGTGAGAAAAGCTCTTTATTTTGTTTTAAATCTGATACCTGATAATATTACTTAGGTTCCTCCTAATTCTGCTTTTATGAGGCATTGTCTTTTCACCTCAGAGTGAAGTTTGGTGTCATTTTGCAACAGCACAGTTTCATTGGTGCAAGAAAAATGTACTCAGTGCAAATAGGCCTTCACATGTTGATGTGAAGATAAAATGACATGTTCTTTTTACTCTCCTCTCTTCTCTCCTCTCCTTTCTCTTTCACTTAAGATACAGTAGATGTTGTTAGTAATGGTACAGTACTGCATTATAGTTTTCATATATATATATGGTGAACAATCCAAATTTAGTAGGATGTAGAACTGCATTTATAAGGAATAAGCTGTGCTTAATCTGCTAAAAAAATGAGGGCAGAAATTGTAAAAGGGGGAAAGGAAGAAAAAAAATTACTACTGCGCATTTTCTCTATATTATAAAAGAGATTCCTGCTTTCGTGTGACCATGCTTCTGTTTTCAGATGTAAAAATATGTGGTGCATTTCCACCGCCCAGTGATTTACATCTTCTTTATACTATTTTTCTGTTGATTTAAGTGGGTCTGTTTTTACATCTACTCCCAGAGATAATTGAGTGGGTTGGATTGTAAAAACAGTTTGATTGTTTGACAAGGTCTCTCCCTGTGTATTTACAAAACTGTTCCCACATAATTTTAAACCATCCTGAAACACTAAAATACAGCCTCAGGTTGTGCTCTTATCAGAGCATAGTGAGTAAGCAGGCATGGGCTTGTTTGGTACTTGGATGTGAGACATCCAAAGAAAGAGGAGCAGACCAAATAGCACACTCTTCCTGGAGCTCCTGCTGTTCCAGAGTGAAGGCAAGTGTCTGTACAGTGCTGACAGAAATGCTCTTAGGGCTTAATGTGTAATAAAAATGTGTCGTTGACACATTTTTGCAGTGGCGGGAAAGTAACCATGAATTTTCTTCTTACCCTGCCCAAAGTCCTGCTGTAGAAGGCATTTCTATTTGAGAATTCCCTTGTACAGGTACACCCCAGGAAATTTCTCTTAGCCTAACATATTTAGTACTTGTTCAGCATTGCTGGTGTGGAATTCTCAAGCTCAAAAGGAGAAGGACTGAAAAATCATCCAGTCTTTTTCGTGAAACAAGCAACACTGTTCTCTGTTACTTAATTTCTAATGTTTTGCTTGTAATTTCAGGTATGTCAGGAAATAGGGTTTCCATCACTTCCCATGGGAGTTCGTTTCAAAACCTCTATATAATCAGAATATAACATATATATAATCTATATTTATATAATCTATAATCTCAAAATGTTTCCTTGATGTCCAGCCTTCAATTTCCCATTCTTAATTTAACTCCATTATATTCTTCGTTACTATATGCTGAATGGTAGCAGATGACCAAGGCCTTGTAGTTGTGTTAGAGAAGTCAGTTACATATAGCTGTATGCATTCATCCTTGCAAAATGTGATAAATCATTTGACAAATAGTGGTGGAAATATATTAGCCTTAGATTCTCCAGATTTCACTAAATCGTAGGACATCAAAGAATTCAACTCAATTTCTCTAGACTTCCCATTTTCAACATTTAAATGGATAAATCCAGAAGAAGATATGTTACGCTAAAAGAATTTTTAGGTACAAAATTGGGATCTTGCAAATAGTTTGGTGGCAAGTGGTAGAGATCACATACAGCCTATGAGTCACCATTGAGACGCACGAAAAGAGCAAATTAAAATGTAGACTGTTACATGTGGGATAATTTATAAGAAATAGTAAAATACTGATGCCACAACACAAATTAGTTGATCAGACCTCATCTAGAATACTGTGAGCTGTTCAGTTTCTCTGTGGTTGAGAGATGATTTTGGACAGGAACAGTCATGAGGTAGGACAGATTTCTGTCTAATGGTCAGGGAACAAGGGACACTCTTTTGTGTGAGGCAGGAAGAATCTGACTTTAACAAAATGAATCATAACAGTACATACAATTGAGATGCAAAAACATCGTCAAGGACCCAGAGGGGGAGAATATGTTAAAAAACCAGTGATGCCATGAGAATTAGTTAGTTTAAACCTACATAACTTCAAACTACTTAAATAACTTCCATCAGGAAGTTAGAAAACAGATAGTGAGATTCTGAAGCAGCCTACAATAGGACCAGTGCAGGCAAGAAATATAAATAACGTTGGGAGCATGGAGAATTTCTGTGTCACAGTTGGCAAATCTTAATGAATGAAGTAGTCCATTCCAGTTCCATATCTTTGTATTTGCCCCTTCAAGATCTAATGTGCTTTCTGTAGTCAGCTTTGTCAGAAACACACTTCCTGAACTCGATTTGTAATGGAAACAGCTTTCAGCAGGTCAGATGTATCAGCATAAATGTCAAAGCAAAATTCATTCTCCAAAGAAAGAAATCATGAGCTACTTAACTTTATTAAGATGAGACAGAGCAAATAATGGAGATGGTCTCATTAACCAAAGGAGGCTACACTTTAAATAAGGGCTAGCATGAAAGAACAAAGATTTTAAATTAAATATAAAAGAGAGGAACCCTTCAGTAAAGAAGCAAAAGTACAACTTGAAAGTTTCCCAAGTAGGGATGAGAGATGATCTGAAAGCAAAAATTGAATCCTTGTTGGGGCAGCAAGTTGAAGAAGTCCAGATGGAGTGCAAAGTCTAGTTGCAGTGTTTCCCACCTGGAAATGGGATGAACCTGGCAAGTCACATCAGTGAATGACAGCCAACCTGGTCAGAAGACCTTCCATGAAACGGGGTGCCAGAAAAGCTTGGATGAACTTGGAAGTAGTTAACAAAAATAACCTTCAACAAGGACTTGAGCAGAAAAATCAGGATATGCAAGTAAGCAGAAACAAGACAAGACTACTGTGGAAATAAACACCCGAACATAAAAATGAACCCATCAGGAGACTGTTTCTAATTTTTTTACTTTGTGTGCATCCTGCAGACTTATATTTTCCCAGCTCAAATAATAGAAATGCCTACTGTAAATCCCAGTAAAATGTATAACTTTCTATGAAATATGCAAAACAGTCATAGATTAGTTAATGAATGAGACATGCTAAAAAAATTAAGCAGGAGATTTCGAAAAAAACCTTTAAATTGTTGTAAATGCAGAGTAGTTGTCCACTGCAAAACTGGGAAAACTGAATTTGAAAGTGGTGACTGTAGAATTAAAGTGTGAATCAGAACAGCTAAAGGAGCAGATAAATTAACCATTGCATTGAATCTTGCTATTTCTATAATGAATGCAAGGCAAACTTGTTCTACAGATACAGTCTACGAAAATACCCTTTAAACTTGTGATCAGCATGGAAGAGCTGATTGTGGATAATTCATTTGCAGTCAGCAAATTGTACTTCTCACTAGGGCAACTATCAAAATGTCATCAGCATCTTGTAGTAGTTTTCCAGTAAAGAAGAAAAAAACAATTTAAAAATGGAATGACGGCATACTATTTGAGGACTCAGTACATTTTTACTTTTAAAGTTCAGAGTGATTTGAAATAGGATCACAGTTTTCATCATTTACTGAGCATGAGTTACAAAGAACAGATGATAACAAGAAAAAAAACAAAACAAACTAGCATTATGAAGCATGAGCAATTAATCTAATAAGCACAGAAACAGAAGAAAACTGATGCAAAAAAGGAGGGAAAACAACCACCTGCAAGTTCATGCTGATTGAGTTCTGAGGTCATGTTGTGGATTTAAAAGAGGAATAATGAGACTTTCTGCTTAGGAAGCAGGAGATATTTTTTGATTCAACAATGATATAAGTTGTACCATGTGGGCCCCATGCAAGATTGTAACCATGGAAACCTGTCATGTAAACAGCTAGTTCATTGTTCACCAGCAGGAAAGAAGAAATGAGTTTTGAAGAAATATGTAGAGCAAGAGATGTGCTTTCAGCTAGTTCTCGGGCTTTACCCTTAGCTATGATTCAAAAATAACATCACCATATTTTGTATGTCTGTTATCATCCAAAATTAATACCTTTATCTTAAAAGAATTATCGTTTATTACGGTGAATAAATAGTACGCTTAATGCTGTAGTACTCATCTTTAACCTTAACTGTTAAGTAGATAGTGTCAAGCAAGTCCAAAGGATGGGGGGGAAAGTACACTATCAAAAAAACTTCTGAGGCAATTCAGAGCAGGAGGCCTTTGGCTGGGACAAGTTGAGTAGCTAGTGGAAAAGACAGTACACAGTATTTCCTTCTCCTGTGCTGCACAGATTCTTCAGTTATACCTATGGTGAATGACCTGGTTTTAGAAGAAATATTTTTAACAGCATTATTCCTATCACAAGTTACCTGAAAATGCATGTGTTCTGTTCTGCAGAACAGGAGGTGGAATGCCTCGTGGACAGTGACTTGCTTCCAAAAGAGGTCTTTTACCTTGCACACATAATCTATGAATGGGGGAGTTTCTGCTGAAGACAGGAAACCTGCAGCTCTACAGAACTCTCAACTCCACAGCCAGTCACCTGTACAGAACATTAGAGAATGTTTATGCATTTCAACACTGCAAAATTATTTGAGCTGAAAAGCTGTATAACTTAACAAAAGAGTAAAACTTTTTAATTTTCAGTGTTGGAAATAGGTCTTACGAGTTCTTCTTTATTTACCTCTTTTCAAAACCCTTTCAAAACCATTTTCACTCATACTGGGTACAAATCCTAGAGCTTGCAGTTCCATGACAGTATTGACAAAGAAACACTACAAGTTTGGATGATGGTGACATCTTATGCCACTCAACAATATCCAGACATTTAGAGGTGAATAAATCTGTACTGTATCTTCACTGTCATTTGTATAGGACAAAGTTTGAGTACAGGACAGATTGAGCACCTTGGTGAAGTTCTGATCGCAAGTGCAACCGTACGTGGAACCATGGGGAATATGTCGGCCAAGAAACATGCATCCTCAAAAGATTTTTATTTTCTCTTTTCATGTAGTTTACGGAAGGACAGATGTTTATGGCTTATCCACTGGGGCAGCTGGAATGGTCCCCTGCTCAGTTAAAAGCTTCCAGACAAGAGCATTATGATATGTGAGATGAAAAGTTGTTTAACATGTGCAATTCAGTGTCATCTTTGGATAGCACAATGATGATAGCAGATGGTATTAGTCTGAAGTTGAGATACGGAATCGACAAGGAGTGTGGAGGAACATCAGGTGATAACTACAGGTATCAGTGAAAGAAGGATTCAGCTGTGCTTTTTAAACTGTTGCATGTTCTGGGACTGAGAAATCCCTTCTTAACCTAAATGAAGAATTTTATTCAGTGGAGGGCACAGAGAAAATGGAAAACAAGTGCACGGTATGTATGCCATGGCTGTATGGAGAAGAGGTAGCCTCCCAAGAGAAAGATACTACTCCTGTATCACCGAGAGCCACAGCAAAGCACGTGGCTCCTGGTGTGTTTGGAGCTCAGAGCAGAGAAGCCCATCAGTCAATGATGGCTGATTTTTGAGATGGCTGAAGATACACAAAGCAAGGACCCAAGAGGCCTGACAGTAGCAGACATTGTAATGAGTTAATTCTTCACTAGGTGCAGGATCCCAGGCAAGTGACACACAAGCATAAGGGAACATTTATGTCAAGAATCTGCAGTTTTGAAGCTTTTCATACAAAACAGAAGTTTATTTATGTACACCACAAAGGGACTGGGATTAGCATCTAACATTCATTCTGATAGCATATAGAAGTCATTGAAACTGTAGTGTATCTCAGCATTCGTTTTGTCTAGGTATGAGCTAATAATCTACATTTATATCATGCACACTGCATGGATTTGCAGGGACCATGCGTCCGCTTACAGGAATCAGAGGATGTAGACATCTAACTCTAAGTTAGTCCACTGAGTAAGTAGCCTAGCAGTAATCAAATGTAACCTCCTAATCAGAGTTACCAGAAGAATGAGTTATCTCAGTTTAAAGAAGACAGTTAACATAGGTTAGCTGTTTCAGACTCCAGAAGTACCTACTTCTTTCCACTGGCTGTCGAAGGTGACAAGTTCAGATGTGAACATCTACATGGCACTCTGACCTGAAGTCAGCTGAGATGAATCCAGCCCAAGTCAATCCTCATACCATTACCATTTGAGCTCTTGCTGAGTCATAAAAAACCATTTTCAAGGATTCCATCAAGATACAGGCTGAGCTAAAACAGCTTCCCCTAAAATTAAATCTAATTGAAGCATAAAAGCAGTGATATGTTTGGAATAAATCTGTAAAAGCAATTAAGCATTTTCATGGAAATAATAGGAACCATCACCTAAAATACGTGACATATGCAAGGCCAGTTAGGAATCTAAGATATGTGGGGGAGCAGATTTGACTGAAATGAGAATGGAAGTACAGAAGAGCCAGTGGTGTTTGAGAAGGTATCTTAGAGAGTGAGAGGAGCAGTGGGAAGCAGTGCACAAATGCAGACACACAAGTCACAGTCATCAACAGGAACATATATAGCAAAATGCTGAGAAGGCTGAGAGCTTCTGGGGGGAGTATTTGGAATAAATCCTAGAAGAAAACTGTATACTCCTGTTTGATTTGTTCAGGAAAACAGGATTTTCTGCACCTTTTTTATGAAACAAAACAAATACATGACTTCCATCATCATTTCATGTCTTCTTGCCCCTCACCTAGCCTATAAAAATGGGTCCCCTATTTTGATGAAATTTTCAGGCAAATGATACTAGAAGTTGATATAGCCAGAGGATGTTGTGTCTTTGAAAAACATGGAAAGTTTTGTATATGGATACATTGTTATATACATAGCAGAAACATTTCAGGCATAAGAAAATGCAAGGCCTAAGTCTGAAAATCTTACTATCCATAAAAGAAAGCTATGAGCTTGAAAATGAAAGCTGTCAGGACCAGCCAATGTGTAAAAAGTTTGGGAGTACCATAAGTCAGCTGAGGATTTCTGGAGTGGTATGAACGTCTTGTAATACCACTCATGGCAATAGTTTTCAGAGAATAATTGCATAATAATTTTTAATCTACTTGGAATATCAATAACATTGAGATAGATACAAACTAAGTGCCAGTTTGTATTAGCACTTCTACTGACTACCCTCATGGAACAGTCAAACTTGCCATTTGGTTCACTCTGGCATAAAGACTGGCACTTCTTAAGTGACAGTGAACAAATATTTTAACTCTTTTACAGCGTAGACTACAAAGTATGGAATATAAGTAGGTTTGGGGTTTTTTCACAAAATGTTAAGACCATTCATGGAAACACTGTTGTTTCTGTGGGTTTTTAAATGCTTTCTGTTGAACAGTGTGACAGAGTCCTTGAAGTGCAAGACAGGAGCATAGCATGGATTTCATGTTAGAGTGCACACAGTTATGTTGAAGGTTTTGAAATTGCTGTGAAAAAACATACAGGAGAACTTTCAAATTTTTTTTAATTGTGGTGGTCGGGGGATATATATTTCAAACACACTTTTCTGTATGATATTTTTTAACACCTTCAGTGTGAATATTTGAGTAAATTTCTTCTAATATTCCTTAAGAATATTATTTATTTCTTATGTCTGTTTGAGGCAGAGCAGTTTTGCTACCTTACAAATATATTAACTGATCACTTCAAAGAATATGCTTCCATCCCTGGTGGTGTAATTTCCTTGACACTACACCTCAGAAAAGAAGCTGTAGCTGGCACTTTTTAACCCTGATTTATTTGCAAGTACATTTTTCCATGTGATTCTTAAAAATTCTACTTCATGTAATGCATTTGCAAAGACAGAACCAATTAAGTAATTCTTAAAATGCAAGAGAAGATTACTGGAAGATTTGAAAATCTTGGTGTGAAGTTTAGTATGCTGGGTTGATCTGGATGCCACGTAACATTAAAAAAAACCATACCTCAAAACATGCTCAATATAACATCTAAACAGAGAGGATCAGAGGTAGATATGTATCTTGTTAATGTGATGGTGTTTTCCTTAATTTTGTTTACATACTTATATTCTTGCTCTATAAAATGAAAACCAGCTCAGAAGTGTAGCTTAAAAGTTGAAAATGCTTTCCTGGTTTACATTTTCTTATGGCTATTGCAGTAGGTCATAATAGCCATATACTTCAGCTGGTATAAATCAGCAAGGCTTCATTGAACTAAGCCAGTTTTTAAGGCAAATAAGAAGGTCTGTCTTTAAATCAACAGTGAATATTTTACATTTGATTTCTTTTTATTTTATATTTAAATTTTGTACTTAAATGTCTGTTAGTTTTTCTTTCACTGTCTCATGCTGCTCAGACAGTATTGCTTTGAAATGAATGGAACTATTTAAGTTAATAAAGGCACAGCTGGCACTGTATATTGATAGATTTATATGTTTTGTAACACTAAAGAAATCTTGCACCTTAGGTAATTTAAACACTAGAAGAATGAAATGAGGAGGAGCCTATGCATGGTATCAGTTCTTGTGGGAAAATATGCTTCATTGACTTACTGGCACTGTTTTGGAATGTGGCATTTAAAAGTACCTTTTTACAGTGGGAAAGAATTTGGTCAAGAATAAACAGTCTGACCTTGTTAAATGGACCAAAGTCAGTGCATAACTTAGTTTCAGAAAACTAGTTTTCACCAGTCTGTGAAAAAAAAAATCAGTTTATGAAAAATGCAACTAGATTTTCTAGACAAAAAATTGTGTTGATTGAAGAAAGTAGGGGAAAAACCCCTGTTATTCCACTATGGACTTCTCTGGTTTGTGGTAGGTTGGCTATGAGGTTTAAACATGTTTTGAACCATAATTTCAGAGCACATTAAAAGCAGACAGTGTCATACAATGTAGCCAGATGAATTCAAGTAATTTATGGGATAAGTGAATAATTTTCAACAGAAATCAAGGCCATTTGTATTACTATCAATATCTGAAAATGTAAAAACCTTGAGTTTGTAGTAAAACTGTATTTATACCATGAACTAAGTCTTTAACACAAAGCTTGGTATTTGTAGACATAGTCATTTGACTAGCAAGGACCTTCTGACACAAGTGAAGAAGAAAAAATGTGGCAAAAGAAAATTATGCCACTTTGGTTTTAGCTTCAAATTTTGCTGATGGGAAAGTGGCACAGTAAGCTGGCACAATATTATTGAATTTCCATGCTGTGAAATCCTAGCTTTGATGCCGCTGATGGAAAACATCCCTTTAACTTCACTGTAGCCAGGATCTCATTCCAGGTTTTCATATTCTATTTGAAAAATACACTTTCTGTGAACAGATATTCGAGCTGCTTTGGAGGAGTGGAGTATACAAAGAACAACAAGGACTTTTGGAAATGGTAGTGATGTTAAGTGCCTATCCAGTTCATGGGCTTTGGCCACAGAATTCTCACAGAGTTCTCACAGTAGAACACAGCCTCTTTTTTTTTTGATACAACAATGTCAAGTTAACATATAAAAACTCTCAAACCTTGCGAGTGATCCATTTTTTTAATGTAAGAGAGAATGAAAAATCTTATGACAGTTCAAGAATGCGAAATAACATTGAAAGAGATTACTGAATAATAATTTTGCATGAATCATTCAAACACTGTAGTAGCCAGTTGAAAATTATTGCTGCATAAAAATGAAACTTCAGTTACCAGCAAAACTACCAAAATAGTAACATTTCCATGCTATAAAATGAAATTTGATGCAAGCAATAATAGACACAACTGTTAAAAAGCAGCATTAGATAAAACAAATGAATTTAAGAAAAAAAGATACATTTGCATCAGGTAAATTCAGATTAAAAATTAGGTGTATACATTAGGTTTTGATAAGTTTGAATAAAGGATCTGTATTAAACTAGAAAAGAAGAAAGCCTCTCTCAATGTAAACACCATTTTCAGTTTTTATAGTCAATGTAAACATCTTCTGAAGTTAGCCTGAGTTTCCTGAATTCTGTCTTACTCTACTTTGTGTTTACAACGTCAGCTATATATTTACCCTGCAGAGATTTTTTGAGGCCCTCGAGGGGGTGGAGTTCCCACCCTGCTGTGAGGAGGCTCTGTCCATTTTCTTTGTATAGTCACATGTGATAGATCACTTTCTGCACTGCCTCAGTATCGAACCATCAGGTTCTGAAAACGGAAGTCATACACTGCTGAATGCATGCAGGTTTATCCCGTTCTGTAGTCTTGGACATTACCACTAACTCACAGAACAGCAAGGATGAAAACTACAACTGTTCTTAGAATTTGCAAGCAATAATAGATACTTTCATCCACCAACTTGGATTTTTTTTTAAATTTATATGTACATGTTCTCATTTCCCCTTGTGTTCTCTCTCTTGTTTGTCATTCATATCTGTCTACTAGCTCCAACCTTCACCTTTTAAAAGAAATTTTGTTCTCAAGAATGGATTCACCAGGAAGGGATTAAGGAGCTATATTTTACCCTTGTCTACATCATTAGTGTGCCACATAGTACGCAAAGACCAGGTTGTCTGAGAGGAAAACTGCTATGCTTATGTAGAACTTACTTTTCCTGCAGCTGATACACTGCAAGTGTAGTCTGACCCTCACACTATTAGCAAGTAAAGTGCATAAATCCTTCCAAAACTCTTAGGTTCCTACTGAACTAAGGAAGCTATTAGACTGACTAGAAATAAAAATGTTCATGATGAGTGGATGCTAATTCTTCTTTATATTGTGTAATCTATGTCACTTTCTGTATTGTGTCACCCTTCCTGCAGGGTACTCCACTAGTAATTTTTTTTACTATTTTTCATGCCAAGGGATTAAAAAATGAAATTTTTAATAATAGGACTATTAATATCTTACCATATCATAATTAAAAATATACAAAATGCCTGAGACTTCTTAAAGTCATATTAAAAATCAAAGAGTTTGTATTTTCCTCTATGTCTTCAGTAGCATCACAAGCCGTGGTGGTAGGCTACAGTACACAGATAACTAGTATGAAAAAACAGAAGGCGTTTTATGCTTTATCTTGAAGAACAGCTAAAGGTGAAGAGAAGGAACCATATATTTTCTATTCCATATGCATAGAAATAGGCTCTCTGATGACCTGCTGCTTTCTGTGAAGTTGAAGTAAGTCAGGATTTTAATACACTTGATACTGAGGTCTTAATTTTCTTTGTCTGTGTTGCTAGTCAAATCATCATGACAGAGAAGCTTTCACCTTGTACCTTGAGAAGATGTCCGCGTTTGATTTTCTTTTGATTCTCTGTTCTGCACTGATGTGGCCTCACCTTGAGTCCTGTGTGCAATTTAACACAAAATAAAAAAGGCATTAAGCTCTTAGAGAGAGTCCAAGGGAGGGCCACGAGGATGGTGAAGGGTCTGGAGGGGAAGCTTTATGAGGAGTGGCTGAGGTCACTCGGTCTCTTCAGCCTGGAGAAGAGGAGACTGAGGGGAGACCTCATTGCAGTCTTCAGAATCCTCCCAGGGGGAAGTGGAGGGACAGGTAACAATCTCTTCACTCTTGTGACCATTGATAGGATTCAAGGAAATGGCATGAAGCTGAGTTAGGGGAGGTTTGGGGTGGATATCAGGAAAAGGTTTTTCACCCAGAGGATGGTTGGACCCTGGAACAGGCTCCCCAGGGAAGTGGTTACAGCACCAAGCCTGTCTGAGTTCTAGAGGCATTTGGACAATGCTCTCAAAGCACACAGTGTGATTCTTGGGGTGTNGCTCTCAAAGCACACAGTGTGATTCTTGGGGTGTTCTGCCCAGATCTGGGAGTTGGACTCAGTGATCCTGATGGATACCTTCCAACTGAGCATATTCTATGTTTTTGTGATTAACATGAATAGCTCCATAGACCATAGCTGCAATTAAGCCCAGAAGTCTGAAAAAACAGAATGAGTATTGAATAGACAAGCATACCTCTTGGATCTGAGGATTCCCTGCATGTCGCTTAGGCTCTAGACCCATTCAGAGGCACGAGCACAAACCTCACAATAATTCCCGGTGAGGCGTGTGCTAAAATGGAAAAGCCCCTTTAATCCTGATTGAACATTCATTTCCGGATTGAAATAATCCTGCTCTGAACACTGCTTTGGGTATTTTCAAGAATTAATGGTCCATATAAGCTCCTTGTCCAGGTGAGAAGCTCAGCAGAAATCTTCCTGCATGCTTCCACGACAATTTTCAGGAAATCTCCCCTTGCATGGCCCGTATATGTCTACATACGGCATTGGAACAGTTCTTACACAGGATTCCAGATTTGGTCAGTGGAATGGGAAGTTACAGCACCGTCCTATCAGGCTAAGGTCATTTAGAGAGACTCTGGATTGCTGTTCTGGTATCACGAGAGAACTTATCTGCAGTTAAGCTTTTGCTGTCATAATCCCCTCAGAAACAATTCCTTTGAGACTCCATCATCATGGAACAGACCATCATTGTGTTACAAACTGTACAAATTTGAATCAAGATCTAATTTTCTTTCATGGCCTTTTTTGAAGACATTTTACCATATTATGTATTTATGGCCAAGCATTAAATGTTTCCATTATGATAAATTCCTAGTTAATAGACTCTCTCTCTCCTTTGATATTTGTAAGCATCCAGGGGTTACGCATATTACTTTTCATTCTCAGGGTTTTATCCTCTGAGGAATGTCATTAAAATTCATATAAATTTAATTACTGAATTTTAGCATTAGTATTCAAGCTTATTTCTCAGGAAGTGAAAATGGGGAAGAATTTGGAAATCCTATGAGGAGCTTGACCTCTGTTACATCTTTAATGACTTGTCATTGGTATACTGCAATATGTTTTTTAAATTGAAGAGTTCTGACTGTAATACAGTCCATTCTGCTTCTTTCTTTGAATTCTGCTTAGCACAGTTCCTGACATCTTTCTTTCCCACAAAAATCATGTGTTTTATGGCACATCTGTAGCAGTCTGTAGAGTACATGGAGGGAATTAGGAGAAAAGAGAGCAAAAAGAAATTGGGGAAGTATAAAAAGACTGGGACAGTCATTGCATTGACAGAAAAAATTAGGCCATACTAAGTACAAAGACAAAGATTTTTTTGTTGCATTATACTTGGTTGGGTTTTTAAAATTTCTTGTTGCTTTAGGCCAAGGAGTGTTTGAATTCACTTTTATTTCCAGTTGCTGCTTTGCCTTCAGGACAGAAGATGCTACTTTTTTATATGCAAGCAGCTTAATTTGCCACATAACTGGAATTCTTTCATAGTGAATATGTGAAATAGTATACTCTGAATATGCAATTAATATGACAAGTGTAATCTTTTTTGTTATACTCTGCTAAAGGTATTTCACAGGCAGAATCATTCTAACTCAGTTAAGTCCTATTTTACTGCTAATCAAAAGACTTTCCACTTTTTAAGTCTCACCTTCATCTAAAACTTTCTGACTTGTTACATTATCTTTTTGCTTAAGTGACCACAACAGAAAATCTCTTGTGCTATTTTCCATTCCTTTGTCAGGGTGGTACATGAACTAATCAAACCACTAACATCTGTCTTGATCACTTGCACACCTAACATGGCAATATACCTATTTAATAAAAGAAAAATGAGTTAAGTTCAGTAACATTTCCTCAGTTGCCATAGACGCCATTGCAAGGATTCTTGACAGTGTTTGGGCCCCCATCCTTTGATATGCTGAGTGGCTGTGAGTCCTTAGTGTCTTCATCACCTATTGAAACTGCAGTTGAAATGATGCGAAAAGAGCTTAAGAAGACGGGCAGTCTCTACCTTAGCTTCATTTACTTGAATTACAACCTACTACAGTTGGATTCCTTTGAAAAGGCTGCAGCAACGAAAAGGTGAACAACCCACCTGGAAGTCAGGGCCCCAGTTCAGTGTGCTGAAATTAACTCATATGAAGGGACCTTACAGCATCAGATGCTTTCCCTCTCAAATTCACTTTTTGAGTTGTAGGGAGCAAACTTTTGTGTCATGTTAGCCTACTGAACATTGGTCTAACCTAAGAGAAAAAATGCCACCATTTTCCAGGAAGGCAGAACTGACAAAATACTGCCTATACACCTAACCCTGCACAGCCAAAATCCCAGCTGACACAGTATTTTGAGTCATATGCTGACCTTACTGTGAAAGGGAACTTCAATTAGATGTCTATTGTGTTTTCAAATACAGAAGGATGGCTTTGTGTTCGATGGATTACCCCACTGATTAAGACAAGGAAGCAGATGCTGCAAGGGCGTATAGAGGAAAGAATTTAATTTTTCCCATTTTATTACAATTCAGAATCTATTCCATGTACCAGACCAATTAATACATAAACTAAAAGCCTGCCAATGTGTTAAGAGTATGCGAATTTCCCAATAGAGAGAAGTACTGGTACCTATGTGTAATGAAACCAGCACCTTCCATGTCCCAGAAAGCAGATAGAAAGGATGGGGGAGGGAGGAGAATCATGAAGGGAAGTCTTTTTATTTTCTTCTTTTCACGTGAAGGTTTATAATTAAAGGGGAAAGTAAATTAATTACATGAATATTAAAAGGTTACTCTTCTATTCTAACATTTGGTCACAAGTTGTCTAATGAAAAGGAATGCAGGCTGGAGGGCTGCCATGCCTTTGCTTCTTTCTGCAGAGGGCCACAGGCTGAAGCAGTGATTGTGCGTGACAGATTCTGGGAACAATGAGCCTGCGCACAGATCATCCAGATGGAGCATGCTTTTCTAAATTACACCAACAACAGGGTGGCCCACAGGCAAACAAAATAGTTAAACAATACATAATAAAGTTTTTATTTGGTATTTCCTGTAAGCCTCTGCCAGTTGCCAGGGAGTGTACTGTATTTTCCTTTTGCTGTATTAATTGTTGACCACAGCTGGCAAAGACCCAAGCTAGCAGGGACAGATAAGGGGGGGAAAATGGCATCTGGACACTAAAGCCTCAAGTGTACTGGGAAAAAAAAGCACAAAAAATTACAGCATATATCTGGAATTTTCCAACTAACGATGTGCGGATGTGGTAGCGCTAGGGAAAAAGAGCCAAACTGAGCCTGCTTTGTTCACTAAGAGAGGCCCCCCTGTAACATTCCTTTTAGCTGTGCATATTTTGGCTTCAGTCGTGCAGTTTTAACTATATACTGTGTATGGAGCAGTTCAGTTGTTGCTTCATGAATCTAATGATTTTGTTACAAGAAATAAAATTACACCAATGCATATGCATTGTTGTTATTGTGAGGTGTTAGAAGCTGGGTTTTAAATGTTAAATTATAGGTGTTAAATTTTCAGAGGGAAGAGGGAGAAAATGTCATTAAATACAACCCAGCACAGCAACAGCTGCAAGAAGGAGACCCTCAGTAGCAGTGAATGCTGCCTTTTTAAACTCATCAGTGAAATCAGACCTTACAGTTATCTGGTTTACGGAAAAGCCCACAATATAGCATTAACACTTGGATAAAAACAGAAGACTGCGTAAACATGCTGGTTTGATACTGTTTTTTTATCTTCTTTGTCTTTACAAACAGTGAAAGTGTTGTTGTCTTTTTAAGGAAGTTTTATACTCCCGATTTACTATATGCAATGTAGTAAGTAATTTTCTACTAGTAGTACATAGCAGAGAGGAGAAGAAGCAAGAACAGATTGCAGGTATTAGGCCACCTCTCCAAAGAAGATGCAAGTTGGTGTGAAAGGTGTCGGTATGTATAGAGAGGAGAACCAGCTGCACTAGGCAGTAACAGGATTTTCAGCTATAACAGGTTCAACTGATGAGAAAGAAATGACTGTTATAAGCTTAAGTGGCATGTTTTTTCGAATACATTTTTGGATGTACTTGCACCATCTTCCAGTGACCAGTGGCCCTTGTGCAAAATTACTCATTTTTTACTAGTACTTGTGCTGCTTCCTGTGCATGGATCCCTTCTTCAAACCCTTATAACCAACCTTTGTGTATCCTACCACATGTGGAAACAGATTCTTACTCACTTTAAAGACCGTCCACACATTTCCAGTCCCTAATGGCATTTATAAATGTAATTTATTCTAAATTAGGGGTGTCTATTTGAAGCAAGCTGTCAAAGTGGTGTAAAAGCAGTAGATGAAGAAAAGGGTCAGATCTGTGGGAGAGATAAGTACGGCTTGCTGCTGATCACTGGCAGGTGTGAGACTCTCTTCCCGTAAGTCAGCAAAGTTCAAGAGCAGGTCTATGCTTAGCAACATAAACGTACTGATACCAAAATTCCGTTTCAAATTTCAGATTTGGCTTTTTTTCCTCATAAAAATCAAAAATTTTATATTTGCACATAGTGAGCTACTACTCATTGCAAAATATTTAAAACGTCACTGGGAGTCAGATTAATTAGAATTGGCTTCATTGCTTGTAATTACACTGGTTTCTTCTCCAGTCAGGGACAAGGAAGGTCTTTTAAACTTTGAAAAATAAGCTGATTTATAGATCACCTATTATGGGAGTGGTACGTAATCTACTTTGTGCTTGCCTGAGATGTAATTGATTAAAATTACACTTGTGCCTGACATGTGAGATAAAATACATAGATAGCATTCTTGTGTACAGCATTTCCTAGTCAACTGTTGTTTATCCCAGGTCCAACCGACAGGAATGGCAGGATGGTTAAGAGAGGTCATCTCCAGTACTCTACATTATTTTTCAGCCTGAAGATTACACCCCAGACTTGTTTTAAGAAATACTGTTAGTCTCCACATAAGTGATTTCAAGGCATGTTGCCAGAGTAACTCCTCTGCTATTCCTCTTTTATTGATGCTGATAACACCTTTGCTGTAACTGAAAAGATTTAAAATCCATTCTTTTTTTTGTCATTAGTTGTGTAGTTCACTTCTGTTTTCCTTCTCCCAGATCGTGCTCATGGGTTATTTTAGACTTGTTCTGACTTCTTTTCAAAGAAGTTTCATTTTCAGATTTTCATGTAGTAGCACAAAACAAGACGACGTTTATCTGGTGTTTAAAGATGCTTTGTAAATAAAAAAGCTTGAGGAGGGGTCATTTAGACCCATGTTTTGTAAAAGCTTCATATTACAAAAACTAACTTGCTCTAAATTCAGCCTAAGTGTATCCTAAAAACAATAATACTGTTTGCTCTTGAATACATTTAGTTTCAGATCCCAGGATCATTAATGATTTTAAACAACAGTAATATAACCTCATATTAACAAAAAAGAAAAACATTCCAAACTAAGTATGTTCCTTGTTTGCTATCATAAAGACTTCTTTTCCTTGCAGAACTTTCCTAGAAAAAGCAGATAGTATTTATTAGCTGGAATTGTATACTCTTCAGAAAACACAGGGTATTTCTAATTTTTAGTTTCTGAAACTACTTTTTAAAGTACTGACAATTAAAAACAAGGCTAGATCTAAATACCAATGGTTTCATGGTCTGCAGATGTCTTCCTCTAAATACCCAGAGCTTCCACTGGAATCGCTAGGAATTACATGCATATTTGAAGTTAGGTTGGAGCTTTTTATGAGATGTCCAGTTGTCCTTTTTGACACAGCCTAATAATACTAGCCTTTACATGGAAGACATTTTTTTGCCTCAGAAGAACAGACAAGGTCCTACCGGCTTGTCCTCTACCTCTTTAGGTTTAGAACCTTGGACCATCCAGCAGCTTTAGGGGCTGTTGGATCTGTGTCTGTCTCAGAGCTGCTGACATTTGGGCTTGGTTTCTCTGCAGAAGCTCTGGCTTCTAGCACTTCTGCCTTCTCTCCTCCTCAGCACCCATGGAGCCACACACAGAAGTATTTCCTGACCACATGAGGATGTTATTTACAGGACTTCCTCTGAAAGTTCAAGGAGGGGATAGATGTTGCTGTCTCTATGTGTCTCTTAACACTGTGAATGTTTTCTGGAGGTGGCAAGCATTCTTGTTCCCTTTCAGGGAATATGTAGAGAGTTTTTTACACAGAATGATTGCTTCTGACAACGCATCTTTGTGGGGAAAAGGCTTGGACAAGTTCAGAGATGATGGGAAAACCTTCCAAGGTCAACTGCAAGTAAGGCTGATGTTTTCACGAGAACACGAGACTCCCTCTCTGAGACCATTAAAGCATCTACACTAGTGCTTGAATATTAGTTTCCATTTGATTTATTTTTTTGCTTTCCAGAGATGGAGTATATATATATTGCAATAAGCATTTTTGAAGGCCTTTTTTGTAAGTCCATTTTTATCTTTTCTTTATGAGGACTCTTCCTGAACAGATAGGAGCAATGAGTGATTTACAGAGCAGCAAAAGGGATGTGACATATGAAGAGATCTCCTAAATATTGTATTTTACGTTGTCAGGCAGGAGAGGGTCAAACCCTTTTAAAGCAGTATGCCATCTTTCCACGCTGGATGCTCTGTTGTGGTATATTTTCATTGCACCAATGACAGTTCAGTCTGTCTTCAATTTTAGGTATCAGTCCTCTTTCGAGGAGACCCCAGGAGAAAGTATTGCCACTACCGGCAAACAACATTGTTACTGACTGGCCAGAGAGAATTAAAACATACCTCTGTAAATTGGATGTTTCCTTCTGTCCTGGAGACTCCGTATACTCAGTGTTTGACAATCTCCTGTGCTTCTAAAATGATGCTAAAATGCTCCCTGAAGCTGAGAACATTCTCTTTGCAGAATGTTCAGAACACAGCTAAACCCAGTTCTGGACTATTAAAATTCATCTCAGTGCCACACTCCCACAGCAGATGCAGAGTACGCGTATTGGTCCGCACTCCTTTAACCACTGCTGAAATTGGAGTCTGTCAGACAGATGCCTGGAAGTGGATTTGGGCTCTCAGAGAAAGTGTTTCCTGTCTAAGGCCTCTCTGCACACAGTGTGCAAGGAGTTAACAAGGGAGCTACTTTGAAAATAGAGGCAGAAGGTCACTGTCGGCAACAGCAAAGACTCCTACAGCCTGCCGTGGAGAGCCTTTCACCCGTCATTTCCCACCCAGGGGAGTGTAAACATTGGCTCGCAGCCACGGAGTCCTACAGAACCTCTCTTTACTTTCAGCGTATACATTTATATGTCTTAATGGAAAGTAAAGCACGGCAAGTTATTCCTGCATGTCCAGAAGGAGAGAGGGAGCTTCTGTTCAAGTTTTAGAGATGGGGAAAGAGCCATTACTCACACTGGAATTTGAAAACATAGAGATACGCTTGTTTAGTGGTGCTTCACATGTAACATAGCTGCTGTTCTCAGGCAAACTTTCTCAACTCACAGGAATGCGTAGAATGCTGACACTTAATCAGAATCCAGAAGAGGTCTTTTATCTGCCATTTGTTAGTAACTAGCAATATTGTTCTTATCTCATTGTCCTTTAGCCTGATGCAGTGCCCTCAGACTTGAGAACTTGTAACATGAAAGCACTCATTACCTTGAACATTCCTGTTTGTATTGTCTTAAGCTATTATCTCTTTAACTTAAATAAGATGCTTTGTATCAATTTTGAGAGTGTTGAGTCATATGTAGAAGCCTGATTTACAACATTCTTTGCAGAAACAAAACATTTTATATTTTTATAAGTCTGTGACCACTCGAGTAGAGTCTTCAGTGATCTAGATTAATTCAGGTCTTTTTCATCCAACTAGTACATTATGTTATCTGCAATTAATTTTCCTTGGAATGTGGCTTCTTAAAAATAATATAAATTAATCATGCAAACTTTAAAATTGGGAAATAAAGCCTGGAAAGGTCTAGTATTGGACCAACAGTAACATTCTGGTTTTCTGCTAAATCTTCAGATAGTTAATATCAGTTTAGAAAGTCCTATAACATTCATAAGTGGAGGAAATTTTCTTTTGTGGTCTTTAAAAATCTTGGGCTTCACTTTTTGCTGTGAATCCTAAGTTTTGGCTAGTGAGTAGTGTATCAAGTAGCAAGGGAGGAGTTGTTTCTTCTTTCTCCACAGAATAAAACCACTGTCTTCTAGAATTTTTTGAGTCCCATCCATTAGAAGCAGAGAGATGGAATACAATCTGTCTAGATACAAAGTAGAATCCAGCCTGGTTAATGTAATTAATGCCTGCTTTTATTTTTATCCAGTGATGGTCTAATGTAAAATGCATACACATTCCAGAGCAGTGTCCAGAAACTCGGCTCCTTGCCCCTTCCAGCTGATTGTCCTTAAGCACTCAGCTGCTTTCAGACAGTCTTGCCCCATGACTCATATACTCCTGGCAGAATAGTGACTTGGCTTCAGCAAAGGCAAGGAAAGAGCTGTCACCCAAAAACCCCTAGCCTAGTGGTCAGAGAATTTCCTTGGGTGTAGGAGGTGCCAATTAAATCCCCTTTGGCTCAGTTTCCACTTTGAGATCAACCTAATAACGTTTGCACAAGATGTTGATGTAGATGCAGACACGTATTTGCTGCTACCACCACACTTAGTTACAGGCTTCACCAGGTGGGACTCCATACAGACTTTCATTGAGAACATCCATTTATGCAGGGTATCTGTCTACCTGAAAATGCATCCCTCACGGTAGTGCTTTAGCTCAACACCACTGTTTATTTCTGCAGCACAGAGCTTTCTGGTGTGCGTGACCATCTACACTTAAGACCCATAGACACTTCCAGACTTAAGTAGAATTTAATAACTAAAGATACTCACAAAGATCATAACTTTGGAAGCTCGAAGGATTGTGCTCAGCATTTTATTGGTCATAAGCTCACAGATTCAGACAGCGTGAAGACTCCTCTTATTCTTTTTGTCCTTTCTACTCAGTCTTTGCTTTTGGCTGGAAGTTACATGTCTACAGCAGGTCTTTGTCCTGCTGATGTTTATATCAAGTCTCAATTCATTTCTAATGATCTGTGGTATGTTTAAGTATGTATAAATGCATACACCTATGCATATATTGCACCTGTATATAGAAAGTTCAGCTTTTTTATTATTTTCTGGAAACGTGTATTTTCAATTCTTTTCTCATTTGTTTTCAGAAAGAAAGATGTTTCATGAGGGTTTTGTTTCCCAAGTGTAATATCAAGGAGTCCTTTAAAGGTATTTCATAGGAGTTTCATCTCTGAGGCATTTACAATTTTACTTCAGTTTGAAGCCATACATTTATATAAGACCATAGTAAAATCTACTGCATTCAATTTAAAATGTAGAACAGATTTGCAGTGTTTAGAGTTGCTTAAATTCCTTATGCCATACGTGTTGGAAGGCCCAGATTTGTGCCAGTTGTCATAATGATAATCTGATTGAAGTCTGCACCTTGTGAAGTAAGGAGGGCAGGTACATTGCAAGTGAAGCTACTGCTGGAGAGAAGCTGCCTGGGTTCTCTTTGGGTTTTGCTGTATTACAGGAGTTTTAACTGTAAGCAGTTGCTTCACGTGAGCGTCAGTGATAGATGTTGCTCCACCAGCCTTTTGTGTACTCTACCAGGCTATCAGTGAAAGTGGTCCTTTGCCTCCAGGCACAGCATTAGTTCTTAAGTTTCATTCTCCACTGAATGAAAACAGTATCTTGTAGAATTTGTTTGCACCAATTTTCTGCTTTCTGGAGTCCCAAGCTGTCCACAGTAAGGCCTGTCACCTAGAGAACTGGCACTTCAATCCATTCTTTGAGGTTTCTCTGCATCTTCTTCTGTTAAAGATGGTTTAACAGAAGTGGGCCCAAATTCAGTGGGAGAGAGGTTTGTGGTGGCCTTCATGGTTTTGTTTCATTTAGGCTTTTTTGGTTCAGAACTGATGTCCAACAGTAGACATTTGACTTGATCAGCGTAAGAGGACAGTGGTATTTATTTCTTTCTGCCTTTTTGAGTTTTTTTAGGTCTGAGATAGATTATTAGAATTTGCTGCTTCAGTCTACAAATTTGATTACTGAGTCTTGTAGCATGATTGAAGAATGGCTACCTCTATTTAAAGTGTGTCACTCTCAGTGTTGTCTAATATCTTTATCTGTAAATACGTTGCAATATGAACACAAGTCTGATTACATGCAAAGCTGACCATTTCTGTAAAGAATTGAGCTGTCCCATATTTCACAGAAGGCTGCTCTGCATCTCACAGAATAGAGCATCATGGTTTTGATTTCAGTACACAAGATCTGACAAGTCTTTGACTTTTATGGGGTCTAGATCAGGTAGAGTAGTGTTGCTGATACTATTTTTGCTTCTTTCATTTCGTATAAAGAGAAAACACTTTTCACTTGAAGTCTCAGGTAGTCTTTCAGAAATGTTCTCTATATCATGAGAGTAGAAAATTCTATGAAATATTCTGCTTAGTGGAAATATATTTCCTTGTATTAGTTTTGAGGTAAGGTCTGAATCGCTAGTGGTTGAAATATTTCCTCATGTTAAGAGCCAGTTTTCCTTTCTAGTAGCTGTTACACAGATGCTTAGTGCACAGAGACTTTTAAGGTAAAAACCACTGAATGTTGGTAAAGTATCTTCTGCTGCACACATGATGTGCAAACACACGCACACACACGTCTCCTGACAACGGATGTACCTAGAAATACTCTTCAGCAGCATGGTCACCATGGGTGATGTGGTTCTTCCTAGAAATAAAAAAGGAAAATTCTGGTTAGTTTTGTATGTATAGAACATCTAAGAAATGAATGGCTTCTTTATTTGTCATGTTATCTTAGAGTAGATGCTAAACCATGTTTCCTTCAAAGCACAAATGTTTTAGCATCAAAAACAGGAGATCGCATTCTAAAACAGCAACTTGATAGCGAGTAGTACATGTGATCAGGATTTGTGTCTTCTATAAATAAATAATCTTATTTATCTATAAATAATCTTCATGATTTAATTCATGAATTGATAACAACATTTATTTCACTTTTCACAAAGCAGTTCATCAGGCTTGTGCCTAAAATGGAAACAAATGTGAATAAAGAGATAAAATTGGTATTACCATGTGCACTTCATGAGACCCATAGCACTTGGAAGGATTTCATTTTTTGTATACTAAATCTTTCATCAAGAAGTGCTTTCTAAAAGCCACCAGAGTAGTTTGGTACACTCTTCCTTTAAAAGGGAAACTATTTTAATGTTTCTATAAACAGACAAACTATAATCATCTTTCTCTAAGAAAGAAACATTCTCTCCAGCCATACCTATCTCTGTGATGGAACTGAAAACAGTTATACAATAGTGAAATAACCACTACTCAAATAAGAGATTAAATAAATATAATTGTTCAAACAGATATTATCCCCAGAAACTAAAGCACATGATATACTGTAGTGATTATTACCTTCTCTATCACAGTTAGGAATAATAATAGGTCTTCAGAGATAGATTAAAGAGAGTCCTAGTTTGCTATATAATGCTATTATTCAGTGAGTGCTTTAAGGATAGTGATAGGAAAACACAGTAAGACAGTTCCCAGCAAGTAAAGCAGACACATCCCTTTTCCAAACCAGAGATGAAACATATGTTGTTGTACAAAGGGCTGTGCTAAAATCCCCTGTCGTGTCCTAATTACACCTGTGGGACAGGTGGGTTTTGAAATCGTTCGCTACCTGTGGTGGAATTGTTGTGCAGGGTGCTGTGAGGCATCGTCTCTCCTCCCTTCCTCACCTCTTTTCTCCTTGCTCCCACCTCCAGCACACCCCAGATTACCCCTTCCCTTGTCTCCTGGGACTCACACACACAGAAACACACACACAAAAGGTTTCCTTGTGTGGGATAGGTGTGCTCCACTTCCAGAGGTCTTTAGAGTGTTCCTGGGGGGCACGGAAGTGTAAGGGGAGTGGGGAGTACCATCACTGCTGGAGCAGAGCGGGGCAGGGGCAGCGGGGTGGATCTGTTGCGCACGGGCTGGAAAGCGGGGCCGCCTTGGGCTGCCAGGAGGACTCAGAGCAGCACACAGGAAAGCGTCAGGCCCGTGATCCTGCTGCAGAAATGCCGTCGTGTCACAGCCTAGTGCCACTGACCCTCTGGATTGCCGCTTCTGCCCTGCTTAATCCTGGTTGTCAGTCCATATTCCAAATTGCAGATGATGAAACATTATTAAACAAATTCTTTCTTTTCCTAAGCAGTTTTTAATATTACATTGACTTCATTTTAAGCAATGTTACACTGTCAGACCAGTGATCCATTTTAGTGTATTCATTTAAGTAATTACATTTCTTCTTTTCAATCTCTGTGGAGTCTTTTCAACACTGTTTCTACCAAGTGAGAGGGAGGTGGATTAGGCAGAGAGAGCCTCTCTGCAGTGGGGATTGAAGCTAGGCTTCAATCAATATGTCTTCTGTAATGCTGTCCACTCCAGCTGGTCTGTGGCAAATGTGTCAAACTTAGCCATATAGCTGAGAAGAAATTTTTACAAAGCTTCAAGAAAATTCTGTAAGTTGCTTTAGAGTCCCAGACCTGAAGAACAAGCCATGCATTAGCAGGTCTGTAGTCAAATTGGAAAGATTCCATTTTGAATTCTCCTGAACAGTTGGAAGCAAAAGATTTTTTGTGAAATTGGAAGACCACAAAGCTACACTAGAGAGCTTGATTTTACATTCTGCACCATATATTCTATAGCTATATTCCCTCATTTTTATTTGAAAGGACAAAAATAAATGAAAAATAGTCAAAAAGATGTCCCAAAGATCATGTGAAAGCCTTGTTAGTAAGAAGATAACAAAAAACCTGAGTTTAAGAACCACAGTAAGGAACATAAAAAAGATAAATTTACAAATAATCTTTCATGAGATTTAAACGCTTTAAGTAGTGAAATGAACCAGCATCTAATGCCCAATATAGTTAACAAAATCAGCACCAAAAGGAGCACAGAAGAAACCACAGTCACAAAACAGGATATTTGGAAGAAGAATTTTACTTGGATTCAAGGATACTTCATATGAATGTAAGCATCCTCCTAATTTCTTTTGTGGCATGATATCTGTGAAAGTTAGTGTTTTAAAAGATTTTATAGGCCTCTTCAAAGCCCCTTCATAACTAATTAGAATAGAATTAGTCTCATCCAGCTTCGGATATCTAAAAGGAAGATGTCTACATGTGGTCCGATCAGATTCTCCTCATGGATAGTAAGCACTTGCAGCATGTGTTCATCTGACCTGTACAAAACATTTAGGATAAAGTAAGATCAGTTGCTGGGTGAGAGGAGGAGTGGATCATGCCTCCCCCACCCCATCACTCTTGTGGAGCCACCTCTGAATCAGAAGAGATGAGGGAAGCATAGCAAAAGGCCTTCTTTCTGGAGTGAAAGGAAGACCCGGGGCCACAGTGTGACTCACTGGCTGGTAGATTAAAGAGTGCCAGAAAACATTCGTGGGCACTGGAGCTCAATTGTCTATACTGTTAAATTATTAGAATGGTTCCTGGCATGAGTTATTCCAACCAGCCCTTCCTCAGACAGTTCCTAGGCACTGGCAGTTAAGCGTGGACCAAAGACCATTCCCAATAAGCAGTTTGTATGCGGTCACCTTTTTTGGGAGACTGAGAATTTAATAATATGGACATAGACCACTCTGTGCTTATTGGTCTTGGTGCCAAAGGAACATTTCCTGTCCCATTTAATTTCCTAGCACAGACATAGCTGCTGTGTTACAGTCTGATCCCTGCTTTGTTTCTGTAGCTGTGCAACTGGGCATTGGTCTGTACTTAAAGTCTGTGGCAAACCGAAGTGTAGTCTTTTGTGTCTGTGTTACACAACCCCATCCCCAAACCATTGTTTGTCTTTGTCTTTTTTGAACTGAATGCTATTCAGACAGCAGCTATATTTGGAAAGGGCTGTGTATTGTGCAGATTCATTTAAATTAAGCAGTTGTCCAGGAACGAAAATCTGTTAAGTAAATGGAAATTGTATGAGACGGACACAATGCCTAGATCTTGTGTTCACATTGCTAGTGAGCCAGTACTCCCTGCTAATTCGATTTTTCATCAGAAACAGGTATCATGAAGTGCAGGATTGAAATTCCTGGGGCTAGGTGGTGCCGGATAGCAACATCTGTCAAGTGTAATAAGGCAGAACGCTTTATTTCCAAATGAAGTTCTCTTTCTTCTTCTGACTCTAAATGCAGCTCAATCCCTGCTTCTCACTGAGCACATTTCCTTCTTTGGAGGGTCAGACACAGCCTCGGTAGACTTCTGCAGATGTTCTTTTCCTTTCTTATGCCTCTCAGATGCGCATTTCATTTCTTTTCATCCTGAAGTGCTGCCTAAATCTATTGACCTTTAAATAGTTAGAAGTATTGATCTGCAGCTACTGAAACCATTCTTACCTGATACCATCCCATCTTATCTGAGTAGTGGAAAGATAAAAGAAAAGGAACATAGTTACCTCTTCAGGTATCTACTTTCTCCAGTGTATGAATTATTCTCAATCTTTTAATATGTACCTTGAGCTATAAAATACAAATGCTATATGATATCTTCAGAACAGGCAAAGTGGGCTAAGAAGCTAAAGGTGGAAAAGGAGCTAATTTTGCCCAGGAGCATTTGGAGGCAGTTGGAAGAAGAGAGGACAGGGTGTGAAATGTGAGGGAGCTTAGAGGCGCAAAGGATCCAATGGGGAATGTGAGGGAAGGCAGAGCACGTGGTGCCTAGCAGGGGAGCAGGCTGTGTCCACCTGGGCATTTGCACAGGAGCAGCAGGGACTTAGGCACGTTTGGTGATGCTGTCGGGGGCCACTGGCGTGTGATAGGAAGGCAGAGGCAGGCAGGGAAGAGGAGCCAGGAGGTCTTGGGACAGCTGGGAGAAACCTGGCTGGTATAAGAGAGGAGCTAAAGAGATCAGCCAAGATGAGGAGAAGCAAGGAGGAGGCAATGGAAAGAAGTTTCTTAGATGAGAGGACTAAAATGGAACATGGTCACTAAAGTCTGCCATCTCCAAAGTATTTAGGAGTCTTGCACAATTTAGGATCTCCATCAGCATGTGAATGAACTCCTTTTCCTACAGAGCAATCACCATGTGTGAGATTTTCAGGAGAGACAAGTGAAATGTACTGATGCAGGTGCTTGCTTTTTTCATCCTAAAAATGGGACTTCATCAAGCACCTCTCGATGAAGTGCACTATGTCTCAGGGAGACCCTGTCTCCCTGGTGGTACGGCTTACCTAAGCAAAGCATTTTTTCACTTAAAACTTTGCAAAAGAGGAAGTGATGACCTGGTTGTTCTGCCTCACCATATCCTGTGTTCAGAATAGTTTTCATTTCTACTTCTCTACAAATGTTAATGGAATGTCCACAAATATTTTCTTGGTTTCTATGGTAAGAGAGAGTGTGAAACTGTCAAAACCACTGCATCATGTACATCATCCTGTGCTTTTCAGGAGAAGACCCTGACCACAAAAGGAGTCATCTGTGGCATTACTTCTGTGCAAAGTTTTTGCTCCCTTTCATGTTCACATTTTGAAACACAGACTTGCATGTTACGAACTGTAAAGGTTACTTGATCACTTTTATAATGATACATCAAGTGACAGCTCAACACAGATTCCATCCTCTATGACTATAACGCAATTAGGCATTAGCTGAAATTTGACTGTTAGTCTTTTGGAAATCTTCTTTTTTTTTTTTACAGGCTTAACTTTCCAAATTACTCAAGTAAAATCTCCCAGTCTCCTGTGTATGCATGCATGGAGTGTAGCAGGGTGCAAATGCATGGGGAACTGTGCCAGTAAGGGGTCACATGGGAGAAGCAGCCAACGTGCTGCACGCTTCCGCAGCTGTCTGAACACAGCAGTGTTCCCTGAGCAGCACGGGCACCGGGCACGAGCAGCGATGCACCTCTCACGAGAGGAGCAGTTGTCCTGTGCCACACTTCCCTGGAAAGCACTTCAGTGAGGGGCATACACTGTCAACAGTACTCCAATGGTCTCACAGCCATGCGTCCCCCAGTTCTTTGCCTGTGAGAGTGGGGAGCCCTAATGTTGCAGGGCCTGTGAGGTTGGGGAAAATAAATCAGCCTTACACACTGTGTGCAAAGGGCCGTGTGCATCTCAAGCCAGGAATCATGAGGTTTGGTGGTATTCCCAGAGATCAGAGATTACACAGCTCTTCCTCCTGACACTACACCCAGCCATTAACAAACAGTAATGGGTTGAAATTGTCGTATCTAATTTCTCAAAGCAATATTACTTCAGTAAGCTTTTCCACAAATGTACTGCGAGAATAAAAATGTAGTTCAGTATGAGATATCTCTGCATTAGGAAAAATAATGTGTTTTAGGCGGTATTCTATCTGACTCAGACAGGGCAGGTCCAGAGGGAATCCCTGACCTCCAGTTATATTTGCCTTCTTTCCTTGGAGTGAATCTCTGAAAAAACATCTCTGTTTTTTATAGAGAGAAATGTTTTGTAAAAACATCGCTGTTATGGTAGCGAATCAGGAGCAAGACAAGTGGAGCTAAATAATGCCCAACTTCCACACAGGAATGTTCCTGTGGACGGGTATCTGGAAGTGTAGCTTGCCAGTGCAGTACTTTGTACTGTGTTGCTGAACTGTTTCATACACAAATTTTATAAATAACAATCGAAGTGTTTAAAAGAACTGTTAGCAAATATGACCACTCTTGCATATATCCATGAACCTCCCTTCAGTAGCCATTCAGGGGTTTCAAAGGCTGTCAGGGCATGTAATGACTGTAATAAATGTTGTATTTGGTTTTGTTTCATCTGGCTTTGACCAGCAAATTCGGCTGATTACTTCCATTGTTATTTTTCTTTAGAAGACGATTACATTGTTATCATAAAACCCTCCACTATTCTTACACATTTCTTTGTGTCGGTCTTGAAATTCAGAGCGCACTATCCTAGTTAACATAATTTTAAAAGTTACTTTCATTCTTATACTTTTCTTTGTTTCTATCCTTGGGTTTTTTTCAGTTTTGGTTTGTTTCATTCTCTTCCTAATTGGTGCATCTCCCACCTTTGTGTTTGTTGAAGAAAAAAATGAATAATTGTAGAAACCCTCAGATTAATAGTCAAGAGGTTTAAATTATAGTACTAAAAATACTGGCACTTAGCTGATGGTCATGTCTTGTTATGGCTGGATTCTAACTGTATTCAGGAGCAGAATACTCCTGGGGCTCTGAGATTATATTCTAGCAAGATAGTAGCTCACACAGAACTCTGCAGAAGCTCCTTGTGTTCTTCTGCAAATGTGCTGGAGATACAGTCAGCATCATCTGTATTTGATCTACTTGTGGGATACAAAAGGATAAATATAAACTGTCCCATCTTTGTTGTGGGTCCAGTGTGCAGTACCCATCATAGTACATTGATGGAGCAGTGCCAGTAAAATTCCCACTGGGTCTCTCCATCATGTTGTGACATAACCATCAGGACACGAACAGCCTAAAAGCAGGCACTTTATGTGCCATATGTCCATGGGAAAGAGTGTGTCATTTGAAAATACATTGTGAGAGAAGTTATTGCTGGTCTAACCAGCAGCATGTGGGCAGCGACAGTCACACAACTGTAAAGGTCAGGAATCTGCCAGGAATCCTTGTGCTGTGTTGCTTAGTTAGAAACTGACAGTTTAGGGTTCCTCTGTGTGCAAGGAAATCGCAGTAGACAGCACTGATGCCTTTGGTAATGGACAGCTTTGAGAAGGGTTTGACTTAATCTGTATCCAACTGATTTAAAAAAAAAGTTATAATTCCTTCAGTTTCTTCAGAGAGAACTTTTGAGACAGGTCAAACATGTTTACCTTGATTGGCCCATGCACTTGAGTTAACCACATTTCTTTTACAGAAAATCGTACATAAACCATAAAGGGCTGAGAGCAGACATTCTACAGGTTCTGATTGTTCCTATGGGTAAACCCACAGTATTCCCTGGCTTGTTTATTTCCAATTTGGCTCTGGTGACTACGTCTACATCCACAAAAGTTGTTTGGGAAAACAAGGCCTTGTTCAATAGACTGATGTTTGCTCTATGAAGAGCCCAAATCTCCACTGGAAAGTGCTGGGGATCTGTAAGCTGCAAAAGCTTCAGAGAGTTTCTGGTAGTGTGCTGTGGTACTGTGATGTCACACCAATGCTGTACTCTGATTCCGTAGTTCTCTTGTACCCTGAACTGCACTGTTCTTGGCAAGAAATTGTCTCACTTCCGGAGTCATCATCACTGCAGCTATCAATACTGAGATTTTCCATACAGAACCCTTTTCTGTGTGCTGACCAAACCAGTTTGCCCTAATAAGTGAGTTTTTACAGTATGGATTAAACTAAATGGAAGCTTTACTTGCAACACTCAGGAGGTTGTAATTCTGCTGCTAAGCATACTCTTTTCTGTTCCCTTTTGTTTTGCAGGTTGTTACTTTGTGGTATAGAGCTCCTGAAGTCTTGCTTCAGTCCAGTTATGCAACAGCAGTTGATCTTTGGAGTGTTGGCTGCATATTTGCAGAAATGTTCCGTCGAAAGTAAGAAATACAGTTTTATTTTCTTCATGCTTTTCATTGAAAAAATGTGCCATAATGCCTGCTACAATACACCAAATCATGTTTATATTGGAAATGCCTGATAGGATATTTTATTTGCAGCACAAAATATAAATGCCCATTGCAAATTCATACTTGGTGCTATCTTGGAGTCTCTTTTGATGGGAGTCTGTCTCAGCTCTTGGTAAAGCCTGCATGAGCATTGTTGTATTCCTGTTGAACCTGAATCCAAATGCGGATAAAAGTGGGTGAGAGAAGCTGTTGATCAATGTCAGTAAAGCTGGATTCTGCATAGGATTTACCCTGAGGAAGGCAGGGCACTGTGGTCAGCAGAGTCTTCTTCCTCTGCAGTTTGTGCATTGACGCATCAGGTGTTTGCTTGTAGTCTGCTCTTGGCATATTTGAGATCTAAGAAGTCACTGTAAAGTTGTTTCCTAGAGGTGGGAAACAGGTGTAGGATGTTAAAAGAGTAAGTTATATAGCCTGAGAGTAGGGTAACAGAGATGTTAAATGTAGTCAAAAAGAACCCCTAGATAAGTGGCTTTTTTTTAGCTGATTCTATGAAATCAGAACTATCTTGCTAAAAATATTACAGGTGGATGCAGGAGAGCTGTGAATGCGAGAAGAACTCTTGTGCACTGGTTTTTGCCTGCGGAAAGACACTAATGCAGAGGTTGTACCGTGTAAGGTGTGGAGAGGAACAAGCATGCAGGAATTTTAACAGGATAAATCTGTCCTGATAGTAACCCAGTCACATGCAATTTGGTTTTGCTTACGGTAAAAAGTGCATGTTGTCATCACCTGGGTGATCTCCATGTAGAAACTGTATAGCATTTTGTAACACCCATGGTGAAGCCAAAGAATATACAGAAAGAAAATGTAAAGGAAGAACATACACTGTGTGGCCTAAAACCCCAAGTAAGTACAATTTACAAGGAGACGCAATATTGCAAAGGCCTTGAGAAACAGCTGTTTAACTTATACACTAAGTTCAAACTCCTAATTGAAGTCTTGCAAAATAACTTTGGGATTTTGCTACTTAATAATGTTATATGAAAAAATCATTTTTCTTGGACTGGTCAAATGCCCTGGGTAGAGTTACAGTCCACCCTCTCAGAAATGAAGTCAGAAAATGAGAAAAAAAAAAGAATGTAGATTTTGGGAATATCAATTAAATCCTTCATTGCAAACTTTAAAAGATTCAGTCTTAGCCCATATACTGACAGATTCACAGTAGCATTAAGCTGCTGATAGTTTTTCTGATTCAAATAGCAGAGTCAACAACTTCATTCTAGCATTTGCAGTAAGAGTGTTACAGGCCAAAAAATGAATGCAGAACTTTATTACATGCTCAAAACTCTTTTCTTCCTCTCATTTAATTTGAAGCATTTTGACTTATAAGAAATATTGCCATATACAAACTCCACCAATTTAATTTTATTTTTAGTTTTATTTTTCCTCATAATGGTGTATGAGCCCTGCTGAATCTCCAAATCCAATACAGTAAATTAAATTAGAGACAGTTAAATTTTATACTTATATACAAATGCAAATATTACATTAATATTACAAAATCAGATTTTTTAATGCAAATGAGATCTAATTTGAACCAGGGTTTGATAAAAAAAGGACTTCTATTTTTCTTGCCAAATGTCGGGTCAGTCTGACATTCTCAGTCTTAAATTTGGGAGATTGTCAAAAACTGTGGAGGTCAGGAATCTGCCAAGTTTGTATGTGCTATGTTCTTTCATTGCTAACAATATGACTTTTACGTACTTCAGTGTCCAAGCATGATTTGGAAGACTGTTCTCAAGGCTCTTTGCCATAAGCTACAGCGAACAGCACTGGGCGGTGTCTCCGTGGACTGTTGTGACGGGTTCATGTTGCAATACTCTCTGCATGATCTATGTTGTCTTCCGGATTCTCCTGATGGATTGCAAAAGAAAGCCCATGTTACTGTGACCTTGGTAGCAATAAACTGTAAAATGTTGCAAACTCCATGGATTATATCCAATAGATTGAACAAATGCAACAGCAATTTTGCTGGGAAATGGTAGTGCCCTTGGGTAATCACCAGTCTGTATTTCCACTGGTGTTGATAGGATAAGAGTATGAGAATGCAGCTAAAACTTGCTTGGTAGACATGGGTTTGACACTAAGACAACCTTTTCTTTTTGCTGACTTACTGGATACTTCTTGCCTTCTTTTCCTACTCTCTTTGAAGAATCGTAAAGGTCTGTCATTTTTAAGAAACATACTGAGTCTCTGCTGGGCTTTTTTATATCCCAGAGACTTCACTGGAACTGGTTTCAAAATAAAACACTACACAGCATCTCAAAACATACCAGAATCCTGTTTATGTCAAGGAGTCATTTGACAGTTTGAGTTTGCTCAAATATAGTTTCGTAGTGAGGGTGCTGCAAGTTTGGACAAGTGTAAGAGAAAAGTGAGCTCTGCATGAATGGTCCAGTCTGTATTGCTGCAGATTACTGTGTCTCTTAAATGAATGGCACCTCATGTAATTTAAATCACCCTTAATCCAAAACCATTTAAGACAAATGCAAACAACACATACATCTGACTATTGAGCAATTTACTGCTTATCTGTAAATAGAATAGGATCCTTGGGAATTTTTGTGAGGGGTTTTAGTATACAAACTCTATGTGTTCATCTATGCAGAAGCCTATAAATCTGTACCAAAATTAAAATGTGCAGTTTTAAAACAGCTGTGACTTTATACAAACCTCAGATTGTGGGAGGAACAGAGCTGAAAAGTGCCATTTGTTTAGCTAAATCAGCCAAGATGAGAGAAATGTTCAAATTTACTCCAGGTGTGTCTAGACAGAGATATATTTATTTTATTTTTTGTGTCTAAGTCCTTTATACACTTTTGCATATTTTGGATCTACTTCTTAAAAAAATGCTTTATGTATGCAGGAAATGTTCTGCTTTGTGTGTCTTTTCTGTCCATGTGCGCTGCTGATCAGAGCACCCCTAAAATAAAGCATTGCTTGAAAATGTCCTTATATAATAGTTTCAGTTTTTAAATTTCCTGGCTAATTAAGCAGTTTGCAGTGGCTTCTAGACACATTTGGATGGAGTGTCATTATCTAATGAAAGGGTAAATGTATTTGTCATAGTGACTGTTTTCTTTGTGATTTAAAAGCTGTGGTGCATGGATAGTGAAAACCAGGATAGTAGGAAAAATTGTAAGGTATGCTCTGGCTTGCTACCATATCACAGAGTCCTTCAGAGATACAGCTGGCAGGACTGACAGGGGTCTGATGGCATGGCAGCATCCTTCGGCTTTTCTTTAATGTATAAATTAAAATAGAGATGACTTATAAAAAGGTTTCACTTAGAGGCTGAGCATTTTCCAGGCCAATAGAAAAGGGCTTTGTACCTCCTCCTCAGTGAACACCTCGTTAAAGAGAAAGGCAAAAATGGGAGTAGCATCCACTTCTGTCTGGATACAAGAAACTCTTCCAGCTGGCTCAAGGACTGTGGGCGGCTCCTAAGCAGGAAGCCATGACCAGTGTTTTAGGGAAGAAGGGACTGTCTGTCTTCTTTCTTCAATTAGGTGATACTTAATCCAGGTCAATGAGTGCGAAAGGGGAAAAAGACTGGAATCCCAGATTCAGCTCTGGGTGAAACACTCTATAAAAGAAAGCTCGGATCACCAGTCTTAGATTCTCTTCTGAGTAGGCACTCTTGAGAAAAAATGTCAAAATGTTTTGGCGCTTAATGGTTAGTGCATCTGTACGTGCCAGTTTTCAAAACCACATTCCTATATGATTTCAATCCTTCACAGACTAGGAGATTGGTAGGTGTGCATGTGGGACTCATGAGTCAGACTATCTATATAACATATCCAGCTAGGCACATTTAACTAAAGTACTACACAAGCAACTGCGTTTTTTTTCCCTTTGGAGTAAATATGGAGCTAAAAATCATCAGAAGAGATCATCAGTGATTGTAGCCTATGTTATATTCACAGCCCAGTCAAGCTGAAGAAGTCATACACTAGAGGGTGGCCAGTGTTGTGACTGCATGTTTACAGGCACCAATTCAAACCCCAAACTGGAAAGACAGTCCTCTCCGAAGACCCTTTTCCACCTCTCCAAACTAAAACAGTGCTCAGTGCTCAGTGCTCCAAGCTGCATCTATCCAAGAGGGAGATTAATTCCATTCACACAGGTTTCTTACTGAAACTGTTCATGCATCAGCTCCATGGTGTTTTAATCAGCCTGCTGTTGATAAGATCATCAGTCCCAGAAATTCGTAAGCCACAAGTTCGGCACAAATAGTATGAGGTTATTATTTACTCATTTTTAAGTATTAAATCATGTTTTTAGCAGTTGTCTCATTTTTCACCCTTCTCTGTCAACTCCTAATATGTGAGACAGTTCCTGCATTACCAGCCGTGCTTGAGAATTGCAGCAGCAGATAAGAGATGTGTGACTCTACTAAAATACCTATGGTGGGCCAAGTTCCCTGGTGGGCACCAACTGCAAACATAGGGAAACAAGCTATTGGCATATAAATTATCTTTCAGTGGTATGAATTTGTCCGGTTAGAGGAGTTACATCATTGTGTAGAAAAACCGTGAGCCTGAGACTTGGTTGCTCTAGGTAATATATACAGATCTGATAAAATTGAAAACTAGAGCCTCATCTGGTGATGCGAACACTGGATTTGGGACCTGTAAGCTACCTAGAATATTAAAACATCACATTTAAAAAATCTATCAGTATACATATTCATTCTTAGCTGGAATGTCTTGTGGTATTGACTAATTATAAAGCATCCAAAGCACCAAAATATAGTAAATCTTTATTCCCCTTTCAAAAAACTCCATAGGTTATTAGTACAGTTTGTAATGCAGCCATCAGATCCACAACATGTACTTTTCCGTGAGGACTACAGAAGCAGGTGGAAGGATGAATCTGTGGAAGGAGACTATAAGAGCAGTGTGGCCAGCAGCACTAGGGAACTGACTGGCCCTCTGTGCTCCCCACTAGTGAGGCCACATCTTGAGTGCTGTGATCAGTTCTGGGTCCCTCACTTCAAAAAGGACACTGAGGTGCTGGAGTATGTCCAGAGAAGGGAAATAAAGCTGGTGAAGAGTCTAGAAAACATGTCCCATGAGAAGCAGCTGACAGAACTGGGATTGCTTAGTTTGGAGAAAAGGAGACTCGAGGGGGACCTCATTGCTCTCTACAGCTACCTGAAAGAGGTTGTAGTGAGGTGGGGATCTGTCTCTTCTGCCATGTCTCCAGAGGAAATGGCCTTAAGCCATCTCAGATTAGATATTAGAAAAAAAAAATTCAATGCAAGAGTGGTCAGGCATTGGAATAAGTTGCCCAGGGAGATTGTGAAGTCACTGTCTCTGGAAGTGTTCAAGCAGTGTCTGGATGTGGCACTTGGGGATATGGTTTAGGTGTGATTATGGTGGTGCTAGTTTGGCAGTTGAACTGAATGATCTTGAAGGTCTCTTCCAACCTTGATTGTTCTCTGATTCTAAGAAGGGGGACCCACTCCGAATGTGCCCCTCATTCTACCTCTGCCCTACTCAGGAGCAAAGAGCAGTTGGACCTGCAGCTGAAGTTTCAGTTAATGCTTTGTGGGATGAAGATGGTCAAGTGGTTGCAGAAGAAAATAGCCAAGTGTAACAGGAACACCTGTTTTTTAAACTGTCTCCAAAACCTGAAGCTGGATAGGAAAGCTTGAACTGCCACCAAGTGAAAAGAGTAATCTTTTTAGCTAAATCGTGGTAAAAGTCTTGGCTTAACTGAAATAGTTGTTAAAATTAACCCTGGCTTCAAAGGGAATTGTAACCTCTCTAGAAACAATTCAGTGTGACAGAGTGGCACAAAGAGTGGCAAAGCTATTCTCTCTTTATATGCATAGTACAGCACTTGAAGCCATCACTGTAAAAGACAGTGCTGCAAACTGGCAAGGAAATAGAGGGTGTTGCATGGTGTTGTCCCAGCTTCTACACCTTGCACTTCTTTCAGTGATGTTGTACAAGCTTTCAACTGTCTCATCTGTGAAATAAACCCAAGACTGTGAGACTTTTGTTCAAGATAAGGGTTGCAATGTATGTGAGAGCTATGAAGAACTGTCAGCTGGAGAGCGCAGCTGAGGGTGAAATTCGTGGTGTCTCCTTTCTGGTCTCCATGAGGCTGTGTAGCACAAGCAAAAAAGCGTGTATAAGCTAAATGTGCAAGAATTTAAGCCACTCTGCTAGTATGATTGTTACCTGTCTGCTAAAATACCACAAACATGCACACACAAAAAAAGGTAACTTCAAAGTAAGTGAGGCCATGAGAATGTGAGCTGCTGTAGGTATGTTCTTAGCCAAGGAAGGAGCTGCGTGCTGCCATTTGTTACCAGTAGGCAACAAAGTGATAACTTGTAACAGAACCTGCAGGTTCCCTGGTGCTTTGAATGGGGCAGCAGCTTTTCTCTGGGAAGAGATCTGCAGTTCAGTTCTTCCTTCGGTCTGTCCTGATTAGCATTGGTTTCATCATGTGCGCATTTGGTCTGAATTAGCTGTTCCTATAGGTGCCGATCTGTCACAGATGGTCTTTTAAGGTTACACTTCGAAAAAAATTAAGTACGCATCTGGCAATGTATGTTCAGCAACAGAGTCACAGGTCCTACCTAAGTGTGTTCTGGCCTAAGTGTGTTCTTCATCTGGAGAGTGAAGTAAAAAGTACAGTGGGTTTTGGGCAGAATTATTCACAGAAATGCTGCTATTGCAGAGAATTACTTGGAAATTTGTAAGTACTTTGTCCTCTACCCCAGACAGATCTGGGATTAGTCATTCCTTATGATGAGTTGCTTTGCTGTTGAACCGTCTTGAAAAATAATCAATCCGTAACTTTGCAAATGCATACCTGGCAGGGGGGTTTATATGTGCTAAATGATCCTCACTTCAAATTAAGTAACAGTACATCAACACTTAAATTTTTATTTCCATTAATATTATTCAATAATCCAAACCATTAGAAGAGCAGAAGCATTTGTTTAAAGTCTGTAATAAACAGTAAAGTGTCATATACTGAAACTTTATCTGCAAAATATTTTGCAATATAATATAGAGTTTGTTTTTCTGAGTACAGAACATATTCTTGCCAGAGCCCAAGTGCATCAGTGATGTGACTGCAGATACTTAGGTTTGGACAGGAGCAGAACAGAGAGACTACATAGTCATTTAACCCACTGTAAACAAAACTGTCTCACACTGAAATCAATGGATATACTTAGCATGATTTCTATTCAGAAGGATTATATTCCTTGTCTTTTTAAAATTCTTCTATTTGCACACCATTGTGAATTGTCACCAGACTGGATTTTGAACTTCTTGCTATGTCTATGGATATTACAGATGACATATTGAACACAAGAAAGAAAGGCAACTCTGAATGATAGTAGTGAAGACTTCAGTTTTATTTTACCTTTCTTCACATAAAAGAACAGTACCATGAACATAGTCTGCAAAGAAACTGTAAAGATAATAAGGAGCCTCTAAAATATGAATACTGCCATGCAACAAATTGTGACGCATACTTCTATGACACAGTCTCATTTGAGTTGCATTTTAATTCTTCGTTAGTTATTTTCCTCTGCTTCAGCATATCTGATCATTTAGTCCTCATTGTTTTAAGTGGGCATGGTAGCTATACAACAGTAGGAATATTTGGCTTTGCCTACTAGATCCTATATTCCTCCATATGGAAAATTTCTCCTTTTTTTCCAGTTCTTAGCTTAACTTTCCCTTCTCATGCTCTGTTCTCTTATTTTAAACACACTTCTGAAATGTCTTTCAAAGGCAGAGATCTGTAGTATATTTTCAAATCTTTTGGTTGGAAAGAAGAGGGAACTAGAGAGAACAGCAGAGGAATCTGCTAACAAAAAAAATAGGATGTATAACTGGATGTTGGGAGGGAAGCTATAATAAAACCAAGACAGTAGAGACATGACAAAAAGCAACTGAGTAAATACAGCCATGAATGCTGCTTATAAGTTAGGTTTTCCATATAAACTGCCAAACATTTTAAATGTGGTTTAAGAGAGAAGTGCGCTCTTTATCATGCAACAATTTAAACACAGACTTTGCAATCACATTATCTGGTGTTTTCCAGTGAACCTTAAACCAACATATCTGGTGGACCAAGTGCTCCAACGTGTAATCATTCACTTGTGTGCTTGCTCACAGTCAGGTCTTGGTAGCAGAAAGAACTAAAACAACAACTTCTCTTTTTTTTTTCTGTTATGTCTTTTGTTTTAACAAGCAGTGGTGGATGTTGCAGCTTAAAACTGTAAAAGCTACACAGCTTAATTTGCAACCTTTGAACCAAAGTACTGTAGAGTTCTGGCCTGAGTTTGTTTTTGCCATTTTTGGAAATTACCTTGTTTTGTTACAAGAATGATTTAAATTGCAAGTGCCATGAAAGTTCACCACAGTCCAGACCAACTGTACTGGGAGAAGGTTTGTTGCTTAGAAAGATCTTGTCAGCATTCAAAATTCTGTGCTTTGCACTTTTCATCCTTTATTCTTCTGCCATTCATGTGCATATGGTTGTGTGGGAGGCTGATCATTTTTCCAAACCAGACCTAGTAAAATAGGATCTTTTCGTCTTCCCCAGATAAGTGACTAGCCTATTACAAAGATTTTTTTTCAAGTGTTTTTAAAGTTGAATGGACACAAACGGCAGTTTAGCTTAGTGATCTTAGTGATCTGATGGAACAACAGTTACATTCTCCTTGAGACTTAACCAGCTTACAGAAACTTAACATAAAGGAAAGCAGAAGACTGCACTTCTTCATGTTCTTCCAGTTTTTTTTGATTATCAGAGTTGTTTTCTGTTTAACCTGACCTCCAGGGCAGAACTTGCATTGGCTTTAGGCAAAGGACAAACACACGTTAATGGAGAGAAGGGCAAACAGTCAGAATAATACCACTAATTATCAAGTATGAAATAGATGTGTTTCCAAGACAGCATCACCCCACTAAAAGTACAATACTGTGTTGGTTTTTAGCTCACATTTTCCCTCAAACCTTTTTTCTAGTTGATATCTGTCTGTCTGCAGTTGGGGCGACTGATAGCCGTTAGTCAAATCCAGTAACTGTGTCGGTCTGTGGTTGGAGATGAGTGATGAGTGAGTGCCAGGCCATTCACTTGTGGTTTTCCTTCTAGTTTCCAGCTGTGCCAGACTTTCAGTCAGAGAAATAGATCTGTTGGTAAGGGAAATGGTTGATAAACCATAGAAACCAAAAACTGCCATTACCCATGACAAAAAACCAGAAAGGAGCCCTGAAGCAGAGGTAAGAAGCCAGATAGAATTGGTGGTAGCTGACCAAGTTTAATTTGACTGTTACCTATCAGGTGTGGGTCATGTCAGGTCAGGCAGTAGCCAAGGAACTGGGACTGGCAGCCAGTGGCTGCACACAGTTCAAGCCCAGATGAGACCTCACAAGAGAGGTTCCCTCTTGGAAAGCGTCGTGTAGTTTCTTCATTGCAGGTGGCACAACACTAGTCTGAAATCCCCCTGAACACATAGTCCTTAAAAATATATGCATTCCTTAGAGGGGTGATATTCCAGTCTGTGACAATCTGAATTAGTCTGGCCAGAGGTCAGGGGAAAAAAACCTTGTGGTTTAGAGAAAGACCACAGCATGTCAGTCATGCTGTAGGTATTTCTAAGTCCTTGGTATTAACATTGTAGCATTTGTAATGGATATTTGGAAATGCAGCTGGCATTAGAAAGACCAGGATCTGAGCTGTGCTGGGCACAGCTGCTGGCCGGTCACTGTGAAGATGCACCAACTTCGTGTCTTCTGAAGTGTCTCAAAGACAAGTTCATACCTGGGATAAACCAGAGCAGCCCGAGGACTGCTTTAGGGGGATCCCCAGCTGGAGATTGTTTTTCGCATTTACTCCACCAGCCAGAGATCAGGAGAGAAGCAGAGCAATGTTATCCATGCCCCTTGCTCTTTAGCCTGAAGAGGGATAGCCAGCTGTACGCTTCCCAAAGACTTTCTGTTTGAAAGGGTCTCCTGGCTCTTTCACACAGCTTCCCTCTGCAGGAACTTGGCTGAGAGAGACTTTGCTTTTTGCCTAGAGTTTGGCCGGGTGAAGCTCTGTGTACTTTTGTTTGACTCGTAATAGAACTAAACATTGTTTTTATTTACTTTTCTCTTTGATAGGAAAATGGCTACAAAAAGGTATTTAAAATCCTGGGATCCTTTCCTGGACACTGGTGCACTCTGGAGAGCGGGGGAGAAAGACTAGACTTTAACTAGATTCATGTTGCTGAGCTCTCAAGTGTGGGGTTTTTTTTCAAATTGAGCGTCCAGTCAGACATTTTTATCTGGGCTGCTTTACTGAGTTTTCTGTATTTGATTTCCAGAAAAAGAATCAAATAATTAGCTACCATTGGTCAGTCATAAAGGCAGCATGTACTAGTTGAGAAGTATATAGGACAAATCTGTCTCATATTTGTGTCTTTCAGTAGCTTCGGACTAGCACTTCTCCATGTGTAGTTGGTCATCAAGGCTGTTAGATGTTCTTTACATATAAAAAAATCCCATAAATGTGCATGAGAGAAGTGGAAAGCTCACCTAAAGGAACAGACAACATCTGGAGTTTAAGAACAGCTAAGGACATCAGGGCAAAACATAACAGCTTTGTGAGACGTTGCACTACTTTGTACCACGTGTTTAATTGGCTGTGAGTGGAGACCTCAAAATGTCGGTGAGAAAGCAAGAAGTTTGATATTTAGATTTCTGGAAAACAGTTTCTCCAAGGGAGCTGCATTGCCCAAAGGCAGCTCCCCACTGCCTCTGTGGAAAAGCTTACCTACATTGCAGGATTCAGACCAGTGCAGAGAACTTGCCAGCTGGTGTAGGAGTCTGTGTGTTTCTGTAGTTGCAGATGTCAAAGACAGATAGAGTCCTAACTTGGTGAGGAAGGGAGGTGGCCACAGCCTCTCCTGCATGTATGTGCTGCCTGCCCCAGAGCAGCACATGTGTTACCCACACGTAGCTGGGGCCACCTTTACCATCAGTTCTCAGGGTCCTGGTGTGGGCAGGATACAGCTCACACTCATTCCTGTCGCTTCTTCCTTTGAAGACATAGTTTGCCTTGTGATATGAAAGCACGTGTTGTTGCCTTGCTTCTGGTTTTTGTTTGCACAAGGCCTGTGGCACTGCCATTACATTTGCTTGCTTGCTCTGCCTGACCTGCTGGCCCTGTACAAACGTGTCCCTGTGAGACACAGCCGCCATGGTGCGCTGGCTGCTGGAGACACAGCCAGGATTTGACGTGTCACGCACTCTTGGTGTCAGCATGTGACAAGCCTGGCTGCTCTCTTATGCTTGTGGCATGCCTTGTTCTGCAGTCTTTTAGGAACCATCTGTCTGGCATGGTCAAACCATGTGACTTCTTCCAGAAACTCAAACCTAATTTGCTCTGCTTTCCTTTTATAGATGTACTGAACACATTCCCTCCAGATGCAACTCTTAAGACAAACTCTGAGAAAGTATTTCTTTTTTTACTTAAATATTGTCCATATTTATAGCTTCTCTCCTAATACCTAGGTTTTCCAGTAGTACGTGCTTTTGGAATATAGACACTTGTCAAATAAGAATCTTGTCCAAGGGATTACTTCATTTCTACTCATTTATTCTACTGAGCAGGAGTAAATTGGCATGAAGATTCAGTTACTATTGATTTTGACTGAGTCTGAATCAGTTACCTAAAGGTACATGACTAAATGAGCTATATCATCCAGAATTTCACCAACTATAGTGAATTATCAGATTTTTTTATTAGATTATGTTCATGAAGAAGGTTTTATGATTATGTCAGTGCAGCATACGCACTGTTCTATGCAATTGAATAATTTTTTAAGTGCTCATTATATCCAAATAATTTGAGAGCTAGCTTTCAGCATCCAAAATATACATAGCAGGAGATTTTCTGTAATGTTTCTATCTGTAGCTGTTAAATTAAGCCTGTTTGGCAGTGATGAATCATACTCAGCTGCTGTAAGAATGAAGATGCTCAGTTTAACCTAGATCTCATCAGACCATTAGCAGTGAAAGAGTACATGTACAGAGTCAGAACCATATTCCAGGTGGGTGTCCTACCCACTCAAGCACAGAAACAGGCTTGCTTCTCTCCTGCCTTGGAATCATTTTTCCTTTCCTGGGAAGTAATTGCAAAAGGAGAGGTAGGTGTTGCTCATCTCCTGGAACTTCTAAGAGTTTGATTTTGAGGGCATTTTGCTGGAAAGTGTGACCAGAGTTTAAAGAGGGCCCAGACTTTTTGGCAAACTCTCTGTTTTTGGCAAACACGCCAGCCACAACTGTATGCAAAGCAAGGCATGAAGTGGCTTACCATGGGAATAAACTTTTACTTGATTATTCACGTACTCCAGAAGAGGATTCTGGTTTTTTCTTTAATTCTGAACAAATCAGATTGGGTTTTTTTCAAAAATAACAGCCATCTCCATCTGGATCTTGAGGAGCTCCTTGTAATGGACATGAAGGTGGTGAACAACCTGGTGATGTGGGGAAAGAAAAGTTCAAGATGTGGGGTAACTCAGGGAGCTGCATGTGTTCAGTGCTTCGGAGACTGAGGAAATGTTCATTCTGTAAAGACAGAGTTGTACGCTCTTCCCATTAAAATGGTGTCAAAAGCCAGCAGATTTGTGCCACAGACAACACAAAAGCAAGGCTTATGGTTCAGTAATGGCAAAGCAGAGATGATAGCTTAAAAGTTGTTGCAGAAATAATTTGGGCGGCCTTGTAACACACAAATCTACAGCACAAAATGTGTTAGTGCTGCAAGTGCGTGGTGGGGGTGGCATCTGAGCAGTGTCATCACCTGGAAGTTAGGTTTTGGGTTTTCTCTTTAATATAAGAAATTAACTTACTCTTTCTTTCGGTCAGGAATCAAGTGGGAAAAAAGATTTTATGTGAAATCACTAAAAGCTGAACAGGGTAAATAACCAGAGAGTTCTTAATAGGTGAATTCAGATTACTACACATTGTCATGGGCCAGTGAATGTAAATCTCAGTTTCTCTGGCCTGAGTGTATTACATGGGACAAAGTATGGCTTAGGGCAAAGTTGTATCTAATTTAACTGGCCTTTGAAAACTGTATCAGTTTTCCTTGCATGGTTGCTCTACATAACTTTCTACCTTAAATGCTTATCTCAAGCTTTTCTGCAGGTGTTTATTAATTCACTGTAAGCCAACACATCTGCTAAAAATTAAAGTATTTTCTTCACACCATCCTTCTAATCCACTTTCATGTCTTTTGACACTCAGACTCAGCAGCTGGGGGAAAAGGTTGAAATTTAACCTCTGCTCACTCAGCAGTTTGCTGTGTAGTACTGACATGTTTTCTATGCCTTTCTTGTCTGAAGGCTGTAATCTGCTTTCAATTTTTTTCTGACCAAAAGTGTTTTATTACAGCTGAAGGTGATGAGACATACTAGTTGTGGGTGGGCACAGATCTAATGTTTCAGGTTCATCTGAAAATTTAGAGAGGCTTAGAGCAACAGGTGCCATTAACACCTAATTTGGGGCAAATAAAGTGATCACAGATCAAAACATGTACTGGACACCACACAGGAGCAGCTGAAGCCCAGCTGGAGAGAAATCCCAAGGATTCTCTCTCCTAGCCTTTAATGTTTTCCCAGGAGGTGAAAAAAAAATCACTTTTTCTTGGATTTTATTTTGTATTGGGAATTTTATGTTCTAGATTGTGAGAACATCTTTGAGTTCTGTGCTTCCCTTGAAACATGGAAATCTGACATCTCTTGGAGCCTCCTTCACTGAAGTCTCACAGAATGCCCATGTGCAGCCTCTGTTACCTCATTATCACTCTGTCATTGTACTACTGCAGCTGACAGAAAAGGTTGACTTTCAGAATTTTTCTGATGCTTTTATAGACAGATATTTGCCTTTCTGCCTTACTCTTCCCAGTTGCAGAGTTTGTTGGTGTTTTGGTTTGAGCC